>JAHIAM010012272.1:0-17034 GCA_021605205.1 Aegilops longissima
TAATAATCCTTTTATTATTGCCTCTAGGGCATATTTCCAACAGTCTCCCTTGCACTAGAGTTAATAATCTAGTTACATTGTGATGAATCGAACACCCATAGAGTTACGGTGTCGATCACGTTTTGCTCGTGGAAGAGGTTTAGTCAATGGATCTGTGACATTAGATCCGTATGCACTTTCAAATTTCTATGTCTCATCTTGAACATTTTCACGAATGGAGTTGAGCGGCGCGATGTGCCTGGTCTTCTTGTGAAACCTGGGCTCCTTGGCAAGTGCAATAGCTCTAGCGTTTCCAGAAGAGTTTGATCGGACCCGGCGCATTGGGTATGACTCCTAGGTCGGTGATGAACTCCTTCACCCAAATTGCTTCATCGCTGCCTCACGAGGCTGCCATGTACTCCGCTTCACATGTAGATCCCGGCACGCCTTGCTGTTGCACCGCACTTCTTGCTCCACCATTCAACATACACATATCCGGTTTGTGACTTAGAGTCATCCGGATCTGTGTGAAGCTAAGCGTCGGCGTAACCCTTCTGACGAGCTCTTCGTCACCTCCATAAGCGAAACATGTCCTTAGTCCTTTTGGTGCCGGGATATTCGTGACCCTGTGCGTGTTCCTTGCGGGATTACTTTGGTACCTTCCTACCAAACTTACGGCAAGGTTTACATCGACTTGGTACACAGCATGGCATACATAATAGACCCTATGGCTGATGCATGGGGATGACACTCATCTCTTCTATATATTCTGCCGTGGTGGGACATTGGCCGAGCTCAATTTCACACTTTATGTCTGGCAAGAACCCTTTCTTGGACTGATCCATTTGAACTTCTTCAATATCTTTTCAAGGTATGGCTTTGTGAAAGACCTATGAGGCGTCTCGATCTATCTCTATAGATCTTGATGCCTAATATATAACAACTTCTCCAAGGTCCTTCATTGAAAACTCTTATTCAAGTAGGCCTTAATGCTGTCCAAAGTTCTATATCATTTCCCGTCAAAAGTATGTCATCTACATATAATATGAAAATGCTCTGAGCTCCCACTCACTTTCTTATGTAGCAGGCTTTTCCATAAATGCGCATAAACTAACGCTTTGATCATCTCATCAGCGAATGTTTAACTCGAGATGCTTGCCAGCCCATAAATGGATCCTTGGAGCTTGCATACCTTTTAGCATTCTTAGGGTCGACAAAACCTTCGGCTGCATCATATCAGTTCTTCCTTAAGATAGCCGTTAAGGAATGCCGTTTTGGCGTCCATTTGCATATCTCATAATCATAGGTTGCGGCAATTGCTAACATGATTGGACGGACTTCAGCTTAGCTACGGGAGAATGTCTCATCATAGTCAACCCCTTGAACTTGCCGATAACCTTTAGGGACAAGTCGAGCTTTATAGATGGTAACATTACCATCGCGTCCGTCTTCTTCTTAAAGATTCATTTGTTTTCTATTGCTCCGATCATGGGCAAGTTTGTCAAAGTCCATACTTTGTTTTCATACATGGATCCTATCTCGGATTGCATGGCTTCAAGCCATTTGTTGGAATCTGGGCCCATTGCTTCTTCATAGTTGAAGGTTCACGTTGTCTAACAACATGATTTCCGGGACAGGGTTGCCATACCACTCGGTGTGGGCGTGTCATATGGACCCGTGGTTGTTAGCAACTTGATCCGAAGTACCTTGATCATCATCATTAATTTCCTCTCCGATCGGTTAGGCTGCAGGAACATTTTCTGAGTGCGCTACTTTCGGTTCAAGAGGATACTTCATCGAGTTCTACTTTCCTCCCCTTACTCCTTTCGAGAGAAACTCTTTTCGGAAAGGATCCGTTCTTACAACAAAGATCTTGCCTTCGGATCTAAGGTAGAAGGTATACCCAATGGTTTCCTTAGGGTATCCTATGAAGGCGCATTTTCGACTTGGGTTCGAGCTTTTCAGGTTGAAGTTTCTTGACATAAGCATCGCATCCCCAAACTTTTAAAAGCGACGACAGGTTTCTTCCCAAACCATAATTCATCGGTGTCGTCTGCAGTTTAGGCGGTGCCCTATTTAAAGTGAATGTAGCTGTCTCTAGGCGTATCCCCAAAATGATAGCGGCAAATCTGTAAGAGACATCATAGATGACCATATCCAATAGAGTGCGATTCGACGTTCGGACACACCGTTTGTGAGGTGTTCGAGCGGCATGAGTTGTAAAGCGATTCCACATTTCCTTAAGTGTGTACCAAATTCGTGACTTAAATATTCTCCTCCACGATCTGATCGTAGAACTTTATTTTAGGTCCGTTGATTCTCTACCTCATTCTAAAATTCCTGAACTTTTCAAGGTCTCGAACTTGTTTCATAGTAGACATACCCATATCTACTCAAGTCATCGGTGAGAGTGAGAACATAATGATATCCTCCATGACCCCTCAACGCTCATTGGACCGCACACATCGGTATGTATGATTTCGATAAGTTGGTTGCTACGCTCCATTGATATGGAAACGGAGTCTTGGTCATTTGCCATAAAGGCATGTGTTGGGGGCGTTGCGAGAAAATTAAAATTTTCCTCGGTTTCACCAGATCCATCTATGAGTTCTACTAAGCAGCGAGTCATGAGAGAGTTTGCATCTACATACCACTTGTAGATCGAGTGCGGAAGCGTTCGAGAGTGGTGATGATGAAGGCGTTCCCAGCGTGATTCCGATCACCGATGACCAAGTGCTGAGCGGACCACCTCTGCGTTCAACACACGTGCAGGAGACGGCGTCTCCGTCTTGATCCAGCAGGAGGAAGGAGGTTGAGGAAGACAACTCAATGGCAGCCTGACGGCGTGATGCAGATGGAGTGACTGTTCTCCGGAGGCTTCGCCAAGCTTATCGGAGGAGGAGGTGTTGGGAGGAGGCGCCTTCAATGGTGTGTGCAGCCTCCTCACCCTCTATTTATAGGGGAAGGGAGGGGGCGGCCCCTCTAGATGCATCTAGGGGGCGGCCAAGGGAGGGCTTGCAAGCAAGGGGCGCCCCCTGAGGTTCCCCCTCAACCCTAGGCGCATGGGCCAAGGAGATGCGCCCACCAGGGGGCTGGCTGCCTCCCACGCAGCCAAGTGGCCCCCAAAGGTGGCCTCGGTGGTCCTCAGAACCTTTCGGTGGACCCTCCATAAAACCGATATGACCGAAACTTTTCGGTGTCCGTTTAATGATTTCCCATATATAAATCTTTACCTCCGGACCATTCCGGAACTCCTCGTGACGTCAGGATCTCATCAGGACTCGAACAACATTGGTAATCACATACAAGTCTTCCTATTAACCTAAGCGTCCCAGAACCTTAAGTGTGTAGACCCTACGGGTTGGAGACATGTAGACATGACGAGGCGCTCTCGATCAATAACCAACAGCGGGATCTGGATACCCATGTTGGTTCCCTGCTCCTCGATGTTGTCATCGGATGAACCACGATGTCAAGGTTCAAGCAACCCGTATTCTATTCCTTTGTCGGACGGTATGTTACTTGCAGGACTCGATCGTCGGTATCCCAATACCTCGTTTAGTCTCGTTACCGGCAAGTCACTTTACTCGTACCGTAATGCATGATCCGTGACTAGACACTTGATCACTTTGAGCTCATTATGATGCATTACAAAGTGGGCCGGTGATACCTCTCTCATACGGGTGACAAATCCTGTCTCGATCCGTGTCAACCCTAGACACTTTGGAGATACATAATGCACCTTTATAGTCACCCGATTACGTTGGCGTTTGGTACACCATTCCTCACGGTATCCGGGTTACGATCTCACGGTCTAAGGAAGAGATACTTGACATTGGAAAAGCTCTAGCAAAGCGAACTACGATCTTTGTGCTATGCTTAGGATTGGGTCTTGTCCATCCGTCATTCTCCTAATGGCGTGATCCGTTATCAATGACATCGATGTCCATAGTCGAAACCATGACTATCTGTTGACCAACGAGCTAGTCAACTAGAGGCTTACTAGGGGCGTATTGTAGTCTATGTATTCACCGTGTATTCGATTTCCGGATAATACAGTTATAGCATGAATAAAGACAATTATCATGAACAAGAAATATAATAATAATGCTTTTATTATTGCCTCTGGGCATATTTCCAACAGTCTCCCTTGCACTAGAGTCAATAATCTAGTTACATTGTGATGAATCGAACACCCATAGAGTTGGTGTTGATCATGTTTTGCCGCGGAAGAGGTTTAGTCAAAGGATCTGCGACATTCAGATCCGTATGCACTTTAAATTTCTATGTCTCCATCACGAACATTTTCACGGATGGAGTTGAAGCGGCAACTTGATGTGCTGTCTTCTTGTGAAACACGGGCTCCTTGGCAAGGCAATAGCTCGGTGTTGTCACGGAAGAGTTTGATCGACCCGACGCATTGGGTATGACTCTCTAGGTCGGTGATGAACTCCTTCACCCAAATTGCTTCATGTGCTGCCTCCGAGGCTGCCATGTACTCCGCTTCACATGTAGATCCCGCAGGCGCTCTGCTTGCGGCTACGGCTCTTGCTCCACCATTCAACATATACCGTATCCGGTTTGTGACTTGAGTCATCGGATGCGTCGAAGCTAGCGTCGGCGTAACCCTTCTGACGAGCTCTTCGTCACCTCCATAAATGAGAAACATGTCCTTTGTCCTTTTCGGTGCTTCAGGATATTCTTGACCCTGTCCGGTGTTCCTTGCGGGATTACTTTGGTACCTTCCTACAAACTTACGGCAAGTTTACATCAGGTCAGTACACAGCATGGCATACATAATAGATCCTATGGCTGAGGCAGGGGATGACACTCATCTCTTCTTTATCTTTTGGTGGTGGGGCATTGGCTGAGCTCAATCTCACACTTACTGTCTGAGCAAGAACCCTTTCTTGGACTGATCCATTTTGAACTTCTTCAAAATCTTATCAAGGTATGTGCTTTGTGAAAGACCTATGAGGCGTCTCGATCTATCTCTATAGATCTTGATGCCTAATATATAACAACTTCTCCAAGGTCCTTCATTGAAAAACACTTATTCAAGTAGGCCTTAATGCTGTCAAGAATTCTATATCATTTCCCATCAAAAGTATGTCATCTACATATAATATGAGAAATGCTCTGAGCTCCCACTCACTTTCTTATGCATGAGCTTCTCCATAAGTGCATAAACCGCTTTGATCATCTCATCAAGCGAATGTTCTAACTCGAGATGCTTGCACCAGCCATAAATGGATGCTTGGAGCTTGCATACTTGTCGACATTCTTAGGATCGACAAAACCTTACGGCTGTATCATATACAGCTCTTCCTTAAGATAACCGTTAAGGAGCGTGTTGGCGTCCATCGCCATATCTCATAATCATAGTATGCGGCAATTGCTAACATGATTGAGACGGACTTAAGCTTCACGGAGAAAAGTCTCATCGTAGTCAATCCTTGAACTTGGATAACCCTTAGCGACAAGTCGAGCTTTATAGATGGTGACATTACCATCGCGTCCGTCTTCTTCTTAAAGATCCATTTGTTTTCTATATTTCGCCGATCATCGAACCGTCGGTCAAAGTCCACTTTGTTTTCATACATGGATTCTATCTCGGATTTCATGGCTTCTAGCCATTTGTTGGAATCTGGGCCGCCATCGCTTCTTCATAGTTCGAAGGTTCACGTTGTCTAACAACATGATTTCCGGGGCGGGTTTGGTACCACTTTGGTGCGGGCGTGTCCTAATGGACCTGAGGTTCATTAGCAACTTGATCAGTACCTTGATCATCATCATTAATTTCCTCTTGGTTGGTGTAGGCATCACGGGAACACTTTCTGAGCTGCACTACTATCCTGTTCAAGAGGTAGTACTTCATTGAGTTCTACTTTCCTCCCACTTACTTCTTTAGAGAAACTCTTTTCAGAAAGGTTCCGTTCTTGGCAACAAAGATCTTGCCTCGGATCTTAAGTAGAAGGTATACCCAATGGTTTCTTTAGGGTATCCTATGAAGGCGCATTTTTCGACTTGGGTTCGAGCTTTTCGAGGTTGAAGTTTCTTGACATAAGCATCGCATCCCCAAACTTTTAGAAGCGACAGGAGGTTTCTTCCCAAACCATAATTCATACGGTGTCGTCTCAGCGGACTTAGGCGGTGCCCTATTTAAAGTGAATGTAGCTGTCTCTAGGCGTATCCCCAAAATGATAGCGGTAAATCGGTAAGAGACATCATAGACCGCACCATATCCAATAGAGTGCGATTACGTTCGGACACACTTCTGTTGAGGTGTTCGAGTGGCGTTAGTTGTTAACGATTCCATTTTCTTAAGTGTGTACCAAATTCGTGACTTAAATATTCTCCTCCACGATCGATCGTAAGAATTTTATCTTCGGTCCGTTGATTCTCTACTTCATTCTGAAATTCCTTGAACTTTTCAAGGTCTCAGACTTGTGTTTCATCAAGTAGACATACCCATATCTACTCAAGTCATCTGAGTGAGAACATAATGATATCCTCCATGAGCCTCAGCGCTCATTGGACCGCTTTATCGGTATGTATGATTTCCAACAAGTTGGTTGCTCGCTCCATTGTTAGGAAGCGAGTCTTGGTCATCTTGCCCATGAGGCATGGTTCGCATGTCAAATGATTCATAATCTAAAGACTCCAAAGTCCATCAGCATGGAGCTTCTTCATAAGCTTGACACCAATGTGACCAGGCGGCATTGCCACAAGTATGTGGACTATGTTATCAACTTTACATCTTTTGGTATTCACGCTATAAACATGTGTAATACTAAACTCGAGATTCATTAGAATAAACCATTGACCATCGAACATGACCATAAAACATATCTCTCATATAAATAGAACAACCATTATTCTCGGATTTAAATGAGTAGCCATCTCGCATTAACGAGATCCGGATACAATATTCATGCTCAAACTTGGCACCAAATAACAATTATTAAGGTTCATAACTAATCCCGTAGGTAAATGAAGAGTAGCGTGCGGCGGCGATCACATCGACTCTGGAACCATTCGGCGCGCCGTCACTCGTCCTGCGATCTCCGCTTATTCCGCAGCTCTGCATGAGTTACAAATATGAACAGCGGCACGGTATCAAATACCGGAGGTTACTGATCTTGGGTAAAGTACACATCAATTACATGTATATCAAATATACCTTTGGTGTTGCGGCCTTCTTGTCCGCTAAGTATTTGGGGCAGTTCCGCTTCGATGACCCTCCTTGCAATAAAAGCACTCGATCTCGGGTTGGGTCCATTCTTTGACTTCTTCCGGCAACTTGCTTACGGTAGCGGCAACTCCTTGCCGTCCTTCTTGAAGTTCTTCTTGCCCTTGCCCTTCTTGAACTTAGTGGTCTTATTGACCATCAACACTTGATGTTCTTTCTTGATTTCAACCTCGGTGACTTGAGCATAGAAACACTTCAGGAATGGTCTTTACCATCCCGCATGTTGTAGTTCATCACAAAGCTCTTGTAGCTTGGTGGGAAGCGGAGGATTCTGTCAATGACCGCCTCATCGGGGAGGTTAATATTCAGCTGGGTCATCGGTTGTAGCAGACATCTTGAGAATGTGCTCAGCAGCAGAACTGTTTTCCTCCATCTTACAACTATAGAACTTGTCGAGATGTCATATCTCTCGACCGAGGCGTGAGCTTGGAAAACAAGTTTCAGCTCCTCGAACATCTCATATGCTCCGTGATGCTCAAGCGCTTTTGGAGCCCGGTTCTAAGGCATAGCATGCGCTGAGCGAGGGAGTAATCATCGACCGAGACTGCCAAGCATTCATAATGTCTTGGTTCTCAGGGACGGCGTCACCTAGCGGTCCTTCTAGGACATATTGTTTCTGGCAGCTATGATCCTCAAGTTCGGACCCGATCCGTATAATTCTTGCCGTCATCTTTCAACTTGGTTTTCTCTAGGAGCGTTGAAGTTCAAGTTGACATGGGCGTTGGCCATTTGATCTACAAGACATATCATTCAAAGTTTTAGACTAAGTTCATGATAATTAAGTTCATCTAATCAAATTATTTAAATGAACTCCCACTCAGATTAGACATCCCTCTAGTCATCTAAGTGTTACGATCCGGTCGACTAGGCCGTGTCCGATCATCACGTGAGACGGACTAGTCTCGTCGATGAACATTCTCATGTTGATCGTATCTTCCATCGACTCGTGTTCGACCTTTGGTCTCCGTGTTCGAGGCCATGTCTGTACATGCTAGGCTCGTCAAGTAAACCCTAAGTGTTTTCGCGTGTGTAAATCTGTCTTACACCGTTGTATGTGAGCGTAAGAATCCATCACCCGATCATCACGTGGTGCTTAGACGACGAACTTTGTAGCGGTGCATAGTTAGGGAAACACTTCTTGAAATTGTTGTAAGGATCATCTTATTTACTACCGTCGTTCTAAGTAAACAAGATGTATAAACATAATAAACATCACATGCAATTATATAGTAGTGACATGATATGGCCAATATCATAAGCTCCATTGATCTCCATCTTGAGGCTCCATGATCATCTTGTCACGGCATGACACCATGATCTCCATCATCATGATCTCCATCATTGTGCCTCCATGAAGTTGTCCACACGACTACTTCTACTTCTATGGCTAACGCGTTTAGCAATAAAGTAAAGTAAGTTACATGGCGTTCTTCTGACATAGGTCATACAAAATAAAGACAACTCCTATGGCTCCTGCCGTTGATCATCTCATCATCGACATGCAGTCGTGATTCCTATTACAAGAACATGATCTCATACATCACAATATGTCATTCATCATTCATCACAACTTGGCCATATCACATCACATGACAATTGCTGCAAAACAAGTTAGGCGTCCTCTAATTGTTGTTGCATCTTTTACGTGGCTGCAATTGGGTTCTAGCAAACGTTTTCTTACCTCGAATAACCTGGCGTGATCTTGTCAACTTCTATTTACCCTTCATAAGGACCCTTTTCATCGATCCGCTCCAACTAAAGTAGGAGGACAGGACCCGCCAGCCACCTTATGCAACTAGTGCATGTTAGTCGGTGGAACCGGTCTCAAAAAGCGTCACGTGTAAGGTTGGTCCGGGCGCTTCATCCCACAATACCGCGGAAGCAAGATAAGACTAGTAGCGGCAAGTAAATTGACAAGATCCACGCCCACAACTAAATTGTGTTCTACCGTGCAAAGAACTACGCATAGACCTAGCTCATGATGCCCTGTTGGGGAGCGTTGCGAGAAAATTAAAATTTTCTCGGTTTCACCAAGATCCATCTATGAGTTCTACTAAGCAACGAGTCATGAGAGAGAGTTTGCATCTACATACCACTTAGATCGGTCAGGCGTTCGAGAAGTGGTGATGATGAAGGCGTTCTAGCGTGATTCCGATCACCGATGACCAAGTGCTGAGCGGACAGCACCTCCGCGTTCAACACACGTGCAGGACGGCGTCTCCTCCGTCTTGATCCAGCAAGGAGGAAGGAGAGGTTGAAGACAACTCCAATGGCAGCACGGCGTGATGCAGATGGAGTGACTGTTCTCGGCAGGGCTTCGTAAGCTTATGCGGAGGAGAGGTGTTGGGGAGGAGGGGCTGCGCCTTCAATGGTGTTGCAGCCTCCCTCCACCCCTATTTATAGGGGAAGGGGAGGGCGGCCCTCTAGATGCATCTAGAGGCGGCAAGGGAGGGGCTTGCCCCCAAGCAAGGCGCCCCTGAGGTTCCCCCCTCAACCCCTAGGCGCATGGGCCAGGGAGGGAGTGCGCCCAGCCACCAGGGCTGGCTGCCTCCCCGCAGCCCATGTGGCCCCAAAGGGTGGCCCCTCCGGTGGTCCTCGGAACCTTTCCGGTGGACCCTCCATAAAACCGATATGACCCGAAACTTTTCGGTGTCCGTTTATGACTTCCATATATAAATCTTTACCTCCGGACCATTCCGGAACTCCTCGTGACGTCCAGGGATCTCATCAGGGACTCAGAACAACATTGGTAATCACATACAAGTCTTCCTATTAACCTAGCGTCACCAACCTTAAGTGTGACCCCTACGGGTTCGGAGACATGTAGACATGACGAGGCGCTCTCGGTCAATAACCAACAGCGGGATCTGGATACCCATGTTGGCTCCCACGCTCCTCGATGTTGTCATCGGATGAACCACGATGTCAAGGGTTCAAGCAACCCATTCTATTCCCTTTGTCGGGCGGTATGTTACTTGCCGAGACTTCGATCGTCGGTATCCCAATACCTCGTTTAGTCTGTTACGGCAAGTCACTTTACCGTACCGTAATGCATGATCCGTGACCAGACACTTGATCACTTTGAGCTCATTATGATGCATTACGAGTGGGCCCGGTGATACCTCTCGTCATGCGGGTGACAAATCTGTCTCGATCCGTGTCAACAGACACTTTCGGAATACCTAATGCACCTTTATAGTCACCCGATTCGTTGTGACGTTTGGTACACCAAAGCATTCCTACGGTATCCAGGAGTTACGATCTCATGGTCTGGAAGAGATACTTGACATTGGAAAAGCTCTAGCAAAGCGAACTACGATCTTTGTGCTATGCTTAGGATTGGGTCTTGTCCATCACGTCATTCTCCTAGCGTGATCCGTTATCAATGACATCGATGTCCATAGTCGGAAACCATGACTATCTGTTGACCAACGAGCTAGTCAACTAGAGGCTTACTAGGGCGTATTGTAGTCTATGTATTCACCGTGTATTACGATTTCCGGATAATACAGTTATAGCATGAATAAAGACAATTATCATGAACAAGGAAATATAATAATAATGCTTTTATTATTGCCTCTAGGGCATATTTCCAACAGCATGGATAGCATGTCAAGCGATTCATAATCGAGAGACTCTAAAGTCCATCGGCATGGAGCTTCTTCATCGTTATTTCAATGTTGGCGGCGATGCCACAAGTATGTGGGACTATCGTTAAACTTTACATCTTTTGGTATTCACACTATGAATATGTAGCAATATTAGTTAAATTCATTAGAATAAACCATTGACCATCGGAGCATGACCATAAAACATATCTCCTTATAAATAGAACAACCATTATTCTCGGTTTAAATGAGTAGCCATCTGGCATTAAGCGAGATCACGATACAATGTTCATGGCAACTTGGCACTAATAACATTATTGAGTTTAAAAACTAATCCCGTGAGTAAATGTAGAGGTAGCGTGCGGCCAGCGATCACATCGACCTTGAAGCATTCACGGCAGCGCGTAAATCACCTCGTCCTTCGCCGGTCTTGGCTTATTCCGCAGCTCCTGCCGTGAGTTATATGAGCAAGCGGCACGGTATCAAATACCTAGGGTTACTCCGATCTTGTAAGTACACATAAATTACATATATCAAATATACCTTTAGTGTTGCCGGCCTTCTTATGCTTTAGTATTTGGGGCAGTTCCGCCTCCGGTGCCTTGCAATAAAAGCACTCAGTCTCAGGCTTGGGTCCATTCTTTGACTTCTTCCCGACAGGCGGCTTACGGTAGCGGCAACATCCTTGCGTCTTCTTGATTCTTCTTACCCTTGCCTTCTTGAACTTAGTGGTTTTATTGACCATCAACACTTGATGTTCTTTCTTGATTTCTACCTCTGTTGACTTTAGCATTTAAAATAATTCAGGAATAGTTTCACCATCCCCGCATATTGTAGTTCATCACAAAGCTCTTGTAGCTGGTGGGAACAAGCTGGAGGATTCACATCAATGACCGCCTCGTGCAGGAGGTTAATGTCCGGCTGGAGACGGCGGTTGTGCAACAGATTTATTTTGAGTATGTGCTCACAGAACTATTTTCCTCCATCTTACAACTATAGAACTTGTGGAACTTCATAATCTCGACCGGGCATGAGCTTGGAAAACCATTTTCAGCTCCTCGAACATCTCATATGCTCATGTTGCTCAGCAGCTTTGGAGCCCGGTTCTAGCTGTAAAGCATGCCGCACTGAGCGAGGGTAATCATCAACTGAGACGCCATAGCGTTCATAATGTCTTGGTTCTGGGATGGTGCTTCACCTAGCGGTGCTTCTAGGACATATTGTTTCTTGGCTGCTATGAGGATGATCCTCGGGTTAGGACCCGATCCGAATAGTTCTGCCATCGTCTTTCAGCTTGTTTTCTCTAGGACGCGTTGAAGTTCATGGTGACATGAGCGTTGGCCATTTGATCTACAAGACATTTGCAAAGGTTTTAGACTAATGTTCATGATAATTAAGTTCATCTAATCAAATTATATAATGAACTCTCACTCAGATTTGACATCCTCTAGTCATCTAAGTGTTACATGATCCGAGCGACTAGGCCGTGTCTGATCATCACGTGAGATGGACTAGTCATCGATGATGAACATCTCCATGTTGATCGTATCTTCCATAAGACTCATGTTAGACCTTTCGGTCTCTTGTGTAGAGGCCGTATGCATGCATGCTAGGCTGGTCAAGTTAACCTAAGTGTTTGCATGTGTAAAACTGTCTTACACCACGTTATCACGTGAGCGTAGAATCTATCACACCCGATCATTCGTGGTGCTTGAAGCTGACGAACTTTGGCGCAAATAGGAGAACACTTTCTTGAAATTATTATAAGGGATCATCTTATTTATGTAACATCCCAAATTTCCTATTTGGAATGTTTTACAATTATAACTAAGCATCTATGCATATTGTTTGAAATTGAGTGACATTTGAAGTTTGAGAAGATTTTGAGTTGATGGAATTTGAATTCAAATTGGCAGGTTGAAATTTATCCAAAACAATGCCTCACAAATACTTGAGAAAAAGTATGAGAGGAGTAAACATGACACTCCAAAATGTCGGATGAAGAAAACTTTGCCAAAAAGTTTGAATTCAAATTTGATTTTATTTGGGATTTATAGAAAATGTTTTTTAGTTTGAGTTTTGCCTGGAAAAATGTTCAAATTGAGAATATTCCTGATCATTTTGATATATATATGTCCTATATAAAATATATATTAAATACATTATCTCTCCTCTCCTTAATTCAAAAAATAGAAAAAACAAAAAGAAACCCCGGTAGCCCGGCCAACTCAACCCAGCCCGATAGCAGGCGCACCCAGCCGGGCAGGCGCGCCAGGCAGGCTGGCCAGTGGCAGCCAGCCGGCCGAGCGCCCCTGCAAGACCCCCTACCCCTCGGTGTGGCCGATTCCCCTCCTCCCTCTCGGCTGACACGCGGACCCCACCTTCTTCTTCCTCTCACGCAGCAGCATCGCGCCTCGCGGAATCCCAAAGATCCAGGATCTCCTCCCCGATCCGCCCCCTCCTCCAAGTCGGCCCTATATAGCCCACCCCCCTCGACCGTTCCCACTTCCCTCGCCTAACCCCTCGCCCTGCTTGCGATTCCTCGCGGAAACCAGCGCCCGCCGCCTTGCCCCTGTTCAGCCACCTCAGACCCCCCGAGCTTCACGACACCACCGACCTCCCCCTCGCTCCACGCCCACTGTGGCGCCCTCCGCCATCGCCAGGACCACGCCCTTACCGTCGTCGCCCGAGCCGCCGTCGACCGTCGCCGTCGTCACCACCTTGATAGCTCGGAAAACCCACCGCCGTTCGATTTAAATTCTAGGGTCTAGATTAGAATAGCGAAGGGTAGGTTTATTTTAAATAAAACCGGTTTAGTTTCGGTTTTATTTAGGTTTAGTTAGACCGGCCCGACTAGGTTTATTTTCGAGCGCGTTTTAGTTATTTGGCCTTGACGTTAGATAGGCCATTAGTGCTATTTCTTTTAGTTATTTTATTTTCGTTTCTGTTTTTAACAGAATAGTTTCAGTTTTGTAAAATCCATATCTTTTAGGTTACTTAATATTTTAATTGATTCTTTTTTGTTGGGTTGCAAATTTGTTGTAGTTTCTGTAGAAAATATGTTTGGCCATGTTTAAATTATTAGAAATTGTTTTATTTTAGTTTTAGACAGAGTAGTAATTCTGCTATAAAATGAGTTAGGATTATTTTATTTTAGTGATTCTTTTGTCACTACTTTGTTTGGCCTTGCCTAACCGTAGGAATTTATTTGGGTATTTTAGATTTAATAAAAAATAGTTTTAATCAAAATCATGTGGTTCTTATTTATTTAACTAGCTGTTTTCCTATTGTTTTATTTAGCAAATAATTTTATTTTTCCTATGTGAAAGTTTATTTTAGGTTAGTTTCTGTAGTTTTAGTACATGAACTTTTATTTAAAATAAATAAAATTTTATTTTATTGCTAGGATTGTTATAGGCATAATAGGAGTTCTATAATAGCTTTTGATGTGATTCTTTTTGCTCGTAGTTTGCATGATGTTTTCCTTTCATTAGTTAGCAAAACCCATGCTTAGGTTCTGTAAGAAAAATTTGGATGTGTAAAACTATTTCTTAGTTGTTGTTTGATGTGGTGAAAACATTGATTTGGATTTCTTGAGTTTTCTTTGGGTTTTGGTTCAATTATTTTGTGTGTATGTTAGCATGTTGTTATATTAAGTGATTGTATGTTTTATGCTTATGATTACTGTTTGCCTCGGTAGTATTTCCGGGTCTGAAGCTTGCTATCCACGAGTCCCTAGCTTTGAAGACCGTCAGCAAAGGCAAGTCATTGATCATATTTTCTTTTACTATGCCTATGATTTTATTGCATTAGAATTACCACACCATGCATGCGATGAGAATTTTAAGTTATGTTCTTGAGTAGTATCATGAGGTAGGATGAACCCAATTCCCCTTGTTACCATTGCGGAGCAAGTAGTTTATTTTGCTATGCTCGTGAGCGGGGTTGGTTGAGTGATTCATAAGGGAGATGTGAGAGTCAAGATGATAACCCCATGACTTCAAGCTCAAGATGGACTTCAAAATTCACTCTTGGGTGGAGGGCGGTTGTGGGCACCACAGAAAACCGGTTGGCGGGATGCATGGAGAAGCGCCATGACATCTTGCGAAGCTTCACAACCACGAAGAGCGGATGGATACCCCATTGACCGTAAGCTTACATGTACAGCGCATTATGGGCTCACGGCTTGGTCAACCCTAGGTGTGACTCACGGCGGGCGGTGCTACGAGATGTAGAAGAGCGGTAGGATTGGATGGGTACGGCGGTGGCGGAGGAACTCTTCGGAAGACCTGTTCGTTCGTCCGTCTTCAAACACCATGAAGTGGGAAGACTTAAAGGAGGAGCGATTCTTGCGGTAAAGTGCACAAACCTCTGCAGAGTGAAGATCTAATCGGTTAGCCGTGTCCACGATTACGGACAAATTTGAGCCTGAAACTTGGAGTAATTCGAATCTCAACACCAAATTAATAAATTAATTGAGGGGTTATTTAATAATTGGGAATGAGACATTGGTTGGCGGAACCATCTCAATAACTACCAACATTTTGTAGTATTTGCAAACAAGTCCATTGTTGTAGGGAAAAACGGCTTTTTCACAAAACAATGAAACTTAAACCCCAACCAAATTGCATATAGTGGTAGTAATTTTTCATTTTATTCTCTCTTCATGACTTGCGGCATATTCAAAATGCTGACCTACCGGCTGCAACGTCTTATGTTGCGAGGAGTATTCGATCGGGTGAGGCTACGATCCACGCAGCGATTGCCCTTGGAGTCGGATGGACCGCTATTTCGTCTTCCCTTAGCTTTATTTAGTTTATTTCTCATGAGTTGGCCTTGGCGAATTTATTTCTTGTAATAAAGACTCGATATGAAATCGTGTAATAAATTCAGGTGTGATTGAACTTTGAATATTTGCATCAATGTCTTTGTGTGCCATGATCTTGGGATGGTACAGCTACGAAGACTTGACCGTTTTTGGGTGGGTCGCTCAGAGATGGTATTAGCACCTGCGGGTGGGCGTAACCCCTAGGATCGGAAAGCCATAGGAAGAGACTATTTATTTTATGTCCTTATCATTCCGTAATTCTCCCTGTTCATTTCGACTTCTCTCCGATTTTCAACATTCTAGATGGCCTTGGTTCACCCACGCCCGGGTTTTCCGGGGAACGATGCCCGGCAAATTGGATCTGAAGGTGGTTCTGCCCTCAATCACCGGAAGCCTACCAATTTCCGGGGATACCGCTTTGGATTGAGGTGCACATTCTAGGGAGGACCTTGGAGGACATTGAGCCTATTGACTTTGAGTTTACCGATTTCAATTGGATCCCGAAAGAGACATGGCGATTTATCGTGCCGGACATCTCCGAGAAGGTCGGGCCAGCCCGACCCATCGGACCTGCCATGATTTCTCGCAGAGCTAGGAATGGAGATATCATCCGTGGAAGGATGACTCCATTCTCTCATATGTCCAAGACTTGGAGTGTCTCCTCGGGAAGCGGAGATCCGGACTTGCCTTTCGTTAGGTACAAGGGGGCTGTTGTTCCGTGAGCTGGAACTGGAGGAAAAGCACCGAACTTCCTTGACCATGAAGAAGAAATCAAGGATTTCATGGAGAGAGTCGACAAAGTGAAGATGGATGTTGCCGCATTAGAGGAAAGATGGACTTGGGAAGACCTTTTTTCGGTGGAGATGCCGGACCTCGTGAGCAATGACCGGGATTATGAAAGAGCTCCTGAAGAAAGCCCAAAGAGGGCGCCGGAAGACGCCACACCGGAGGGCGCAAAGGATAATTGATGAAGACATTTAGTCGACCCCAATGTTATTTATTTTTCCGTCGATCGGTTAGGCCGATATTTTCGATTAGTCGTGAAATTTGTAATCCAGATTGAACCATGTTTGAGATGATTGAATAAATGATTGGTGTGATTATGATTGTGCATTCATATGGGGTAGTGATATTTTCTCATTAGACCCTTATTCTATTCTAATTTTCTCATCCACTCCAAAACACCAGATGCCTCAGGAGCGTGACCCGGTCTCAACTTTCGCGGGAGCTCACCCGGCTGATCCAGGCGGAATGCCCTTATCAGGATGCTCATCGAACGAAAACAACAACAACAACAATCCCCAACCACCCCTTTGACAACGGCCCCTTCCTAAGGCTGAATCCGCCGGTGTTCTCTAAGCGCCGAG
>JAHIAM010012279.1:0-59483 GCA_021605205.1 Aegilops longissima
CTTGACATGATTAGCTATCCCCCTCTTATTACGGCATTACGTAGTTCAATCCGTGATATGGCCCTTTACATATATCCATGCATATAGTGTAGCTCCTTGCTTGCAGTACTTTGGATGAGTACTCATGGTTGCCTTGTTCCCCTTTTTCCCCTATCTCTACTCGATTGCTGCGTCCGAGGCGATGGAGCCGGGGAGCGAGCCATAAATCGATGGCGACTACTACATCGGAGGTGCCTACTACTACGTGCATCCGCAACGGCGACACAGGTAGTTAGGAGGATCGAGCGGGAGAGCTGCGCCTCTTTCGATCTGTCCCCATTTGTGCTAGCCATCTTATGGCACCTTGTGTTTAACTTATATACGTACTCGAATATTGTTGCTTCCGCTGACTTCGTCTATGATCGAGCACTTGTATTGAGCCCTCGAGGCCCACAGCTTGTATTATGATGCTTGTATGACTTATTTATGTTTTAGAGTTGTGTTGTGATATCTTCCCGTGAGTCCCCGATCTTGATCGTACACATTTGCGTGCATGATTAGTGTACGATTGAATCGGGGGCGTCACACTAGGCTATAGAGCTAGTTCAACTCTGGTGTAAAATTATTTGTACTAGGCTATAGAGCTAGTTCAACTCTAGTGTAAAATTATTTGAACTAGCTTATAGATCTAGTTCATCTCTAGTGTAAAATTATTTGTACTAGACTATAGACCTAGTTCAACTCTAGTGTTAAATTATTTGTACTAGCTTATAGACTAGTTCAACTCAAGTGCAAAATTATTTGAACTAGGCTATAGAGCTAGTTTATCTCTAGTGTAATATTATTTGTACTAGGATATAGAGCTAGTTCAACTCTAGTGTAAAATTATTTGAACTATCTTATAGATCTAGTTCAACTCTAGTGTAAAATTATTTGTACTAGGCTATAGAGTGTGGCCTTGATTCAATCATCGCTAATAATGCCCATAAATGTATGCGATCAAGATCGAGGACTCACGGAAGATATCACAACACAACTCTAAAACATCAAAAAGTCATACAAGCATCATAATACAAGCCGAAGGGCCCGAGGCTCGAATCAAAGTGCTCGATATCGTATCAGAAACTCATATGCAGTCTCAAGATAAGCAGTAGACCCCATAGAGGCTGGCACAAGCCTGAGATCTGAATCGCATGCTCTGAGATCTCCATTTCATCGTCGGACAGGTCAAGTAGTGGCGTCGAGCGCCGACAGTGTGAGATCAGGGATCGACAATGCAGGGATCAACCGGTCAAAGAAAGCTTCTGCAACGTGATGCGACAATGAAGGAGATTACAACAAATGCTATCGCTCAATCAAAGTATTACCAGGCTACTATCGTGGCAAAGAGATATGCCGAGGAGATGCACGGCGAATAAACTAGATGTCTTGTCCCTGGCAGTGGTAAACTGCAGCTTATGTACTCAACATTCCTTCGGATCATGTGGCGGAGCATTAGACTGAGATCCTCCATAGCGATGCGGCAGGCCATATCTTGTCCGTGTCACATCTGACGCACGTATATCCATTTACCGACCCAACTCCACGGAATCTCCATACCAAGATCGAGAACACTTAAGTCCAGCAGAGCATGCAGTCAGACCCATCGAAGTATGTCTTCGATGTCGTGATCAACCTGAACTGTAGTGATCCGCCACCAATCCAGGCGATCTCAAGCAGCGACGGATGTTGAGTCACCACATATCAGGCATGCTTCGGTGATACTTACGCCCGTGTATGTACGTGGCGGTTAGTCGCGTAGATCACCTCTCAGATCAAATCAGATCGTTAAGCGTGATCATGACGCCCGACGAGCGAGCCCAGAGCCACTTAAGCGGTCTAACTGCAACCGGCTTGCAGGATGAGCGACCCGGTAGCACATGTATCATGTATAAAGTGATCAGTGGGGGCTCCCGGTGCACGGCTCAATATGTACCGAGCGGACGAAGAGGATGGAAATACGCATCCTATACTAGGCAAGTAGGATTGCGGTAAAGGTATCAGCGAGTAGCAAGGTGTCAATGCATCGGGATAGGAATAACGGAAGAAGTAACATGCTACACTACTCTAATGCAAGCGTTAACAGTATGCGATATCACGGTGATCGAGGGGGCTTGCCTAGTTGATCAACAAGAGAGTCAATCGAATCAACTCAGAATGGCAGCGACAGCGTCGGTCTTCTTGTCTATATCGGAGGAAGAAACAATGAATACAATGCAAACATATGCATAGCGATGCATGAAAAGTCAAATAGCGGTGCTGAGGGTGCCCTAGGCGTATGGTGATACGGTGGGGAAGCGGAGGAAAATATTGTGTTTAATGGGCATAGGGCGGAGGAAAGTTGTGAGTTCGATGAGTTGAGGGTGTGGCGGACGGAGAGCGGGCATCGTATCGGAATCTCATCGATTCGAGCAACTTTCATGTTGAAAATACAATCCGACTTACGGTTAAAGATATGATTCTAAATATTTTATTAATTTAAGATAATTATTTAAGTGTCGAAAATGATTTAATGACATCGGCATGATGTCATCTTGACATCGGCGATCCATGAGTTAACTGTCAACCTAACGATGGGTCCCCCTTGATCGATGAAACATTTTAATTAACATATTAATTAAACTAATCATAATTAATGGGGAAATGGGCCCCACTTGTCATTGTTTGATTAATTAACTATGATTAATTAGGTTAATCTAATTGTGATTAATTAACTTAATTAATTCGTTAAATAATTAATTAATGTAATTATTATTATCTATTTATTATTATTATTATTATTATTTTTTAATTCCTTTCTTTCTAAAAGCGTTCTACAGGCGGTTCTAAAAGCGTTCTAAGCGGGGCCCATTGTCATGCCGCGAGGCCTAGCAGACGAATGGGCACGCGAAGCGGCTTGGCCCGAGCGGCGCCCAGGCGCCCGATGAGGCAGAACCGTTGGCGCAAGCTGGCCCGTAGCAGGCGTGGCGTGAAGAGCCACCGCAACCAGGCGGGAGCAAAGGCGAGGAGGCGGAGCGTGAGGCCGGCTCGGAGTTGGCCACAGACATGGCCGGCGTCGCCGGCCAAGGTGGTAGGGGCCCGGGGGCGCTTGCAGAGCCTGGCACCGACCATGGTCTTGAGGTTTGCGAGGTCCGCCGGTGAGGCCGGCAGGGGTGGTGGCGTGGCGGCGAGGCTTGAGCGCAGACACCGAGGCGTGATCATGGCCGAAGAGGCGCGGTGGTGGCGGGCGAGGGTGTGGCACTCCAAATTTTTCCTTTGGTTTTCTTCAAAATTTTGTTGGATTTGAAGGAGGTCTCCAAAACCCTTCCAAAAATCTCTCTCAAAGCTTTTTCCCTTTAGCAAATAAATTTTTTTGCATCTCCTTCAACTCTAGTGTTTGGTTTTAAATTTTCTTCTAATTGCCCTCTTCCCAAAATTCCAAGAAAAATCTTTGGAGTTTATTTTATTTCAAAGGAAACTCTAGGAGTTTTCATCCTCTCCCATATTGAAACCATTCATGATTCTTCCATACACCACATGGTAAAACCTTCCCAAAATCTCTCCTACCACTTTGGGCAATCAAACATTCTGTCCCAACAAGCTCAACCATTTTCTGAATTTTATTTCAATTATTTCCTCTCCCAAATCTTTTCTGTCTAATATATTGAGCCTAGATGATTTGCAAAGCAAGTACCTAAATGCATTTGAGTTTTGACCTCAAACCAGCTCCCTTGGATAGTCCTTGGTACCCACAACCTAGATCAATCAAGATCCACTCCTCTTACAGTTCAAAGATTTCAAATTATAGTCTCTGTAAGTTTGGACCAGATTTGCCAAATTTGGTGAAATTCATATCTACACTTCTCCAAAAATTCCACAAATATTCAGGCAGAGAGAATTTGATGACCACGGGGGAAGGACAATGGCAGTGTCGAGAATACAACGGTCGGTTTACCTGCTTGTCTCGCTTCATGTGAGAGGCGTATGTCGAAAACAAAAGATGGAGAAATTCCTAGGCGGTCGGCGCCCGCACTTAAATGCCAATTAATGCGTACACACATTTCCAGATTTTAAGGCGGCTGGTGGATAAGGCCATTACCTTGGAAAATGAGAGGCGCAGCTTAGAAGATTTCCATAAGCGGAAGAGGGACGAGACTAAACACACCATAACCACAGCAGCCAGACGGATGTTGGAAAAACTGGACACCCAAACCCGACGACAAGCGTCTCACGCCCAATCAAAATTTCCACGCAAGGGACAAGGAGTTCACATATCGGCCGGCGTTACATGTTGCGCTTGTGGAAAGAAGGGAACTATGCCAAGCGATGCCCCAAGCCAAGGAACTTCGACCCCAAAGCGAACAACGGAAGCAATAATTGGCCAAGCGCGCAACAATTTCAACCCAAATAACAACCACGGAAGGTCATCGAACCCGCGTGACCAAAGAGGAAGCACAAAATTTCCCAGATATATTTTCTCGATGCGTTTCACTGTCAACACAATACCTGCCATGGTTTTGTTTGATTCGGAGCTTCTCACTCATTCGTTTGAAAAGTTTTGCTTTGCAAAATAATTTTTCGATGCTTCCCTTAGGAAAATCTATGATCGTCAAGTCCCACAGAATTAAGCAAGTTACCCGAATTATTGCCGGGTGTGGTTATCGAGTTTGAAGGGTTGAAGCTTCACATAAATCTTATCGTGTTGGAAAATAAAGAATTGGATGTCATCTTAGGGATGGATTGTTAAACTACCAACAAAGTTTTTATTGACTGCTTCAACGGGACCGTAATTCTCGCCCATCACCACGGGAAGACCATAAAGGTTTCAGCCAAGGAAAGAAAAATATCCGGCAACGAGATTGAATAAGGTGGATATTTCTGAATTGAGCAAGGTTCGATGGTGTGTGAATTTCTAGATGTGTTTCGAAGAACTACCGGGCATGCCACGGATCGAGAGATAGAATTCAGCATTGATCTAGCTTTTGGAACCGCTCCCATATACAAGAAACCGTACAGAATGGCACCATCCGATTGGTAGAACTGAAGAAGCAAATAAAGGAATTATTGCAAAAGAATTTACATCTGAGCCAGTTCCTCACCTTGGGGTTCACCAATTTTGTTTGCCAAAAAGAAGGATGGAACAATGAGATTTTGCATAGACTATCGGCGCTAAACATGGTCACAATCAAGAACAAATATCGATGCAGCGAATAAATGATTTATTCGATCAACTCGCTAAGGCCAAGATGTTCTCAAAGATTGACTTGAGATCGGGATACCATCAGCTAAAGTCTTGAACGAAGATATTCCCAAGACCGCTTTAACCTCCGGATCGGATTGTATGAGTTCAACATAATGCCATTCGGACTAACAAGCGCCAGCGCATATTTTGTTCACCTCATGAACAAAGTATTCATGAAGTTTATGGATAAATTTGTTGTGGTATTTATCGATGATATTACGGTATCTTGCAAAGCACACGGAAAAACCTGTTGAACATCTCGGATTGTACTAGGAGAACTAGGAAACATCGGTTATGCGCTAAATTCAGCAAGTGTGAATTTTGGCTAAAGCTAAGTAGGTTTCACGGGCCCATCTTGACCAAGAAGGTATCGTAGTAGAACACTGAAGAGGTCAAGGCCGTGCCAACTGGAAGCCACCAGCCGGCGTGTGGGATGTCTGAAGTTTCTTGGGAATGGTAGGATACTACGGAGATTTATTGAAGGATTCTCCACCATAGCAAAGCCAATGACGCAACTACTCAAGAAAGAGCAGGAAGTTTGAATGGGCCGGAAGCCTGCGCGAAAGGTTTCCAAGAACTAAGAGAAAGCGGCGGACAGCACCAGTACTAATTGTGCGAGATATACACAAAATTTTGAGGTATTTTGTGGCGCATCTCGAAAGGGCCTCGGTGCGTATTAATGCAAGAAAGGCAAGGTTGTCACATATGTTTCGGACAACCGCATAGCATGAGGAAAATTACCCTATCCATGACCTTGAATTAGCAGCGATTATTCATGCACTCAAGGAATGGAGACACTTTTACTTAGTAATCGTTGTGAAATATACACGGACCACAAAAGCCTCAAGTATATTTTCACACACCAGAACTAAATTCTGACAGCGACGCTGGTTGGAATTAGTAAAGGATTATGATGTTGGGATCCACTACCACCGGGCAAGGCAAATGTTGTAGCAGATGCTACAGTGAACCCCAGTCAGGACAACGACAACATGCGGACTTAAGACCTGAATTCAGCAGAATTGCAAAGCTCAACCTGATGGTGGTCACCGAAGGCGATTGTGTCAAACTTAGAAGTACAACCTACCACGATAGAGAAGGTTAAAGAGGCTCAGCGTGGACACCCGGCATTGAAGGCATAAAATGGAAGATGAAGTTGGGCAAGGCCTCGAATTCATTATTAATGAGCAAGGAATATTGTTATGCGGGAATAGGCTTTGCGTGCCAAATATCCATGACCATAAACAGCAAATCCTGGCTGAAGGCCACACGCTCCATATTCAATCCATCACGGAGGAACAAAAATGTACAAAGATCTTGAAACATTTTGGTGGCATGGTATAATAAGAGACATAGCCACGTTTGTTGCATGTTGTGACTCTTGTCAACGCATCAGGCCGAGCACGAGAAAACCGGCGGGCTGTTGCAGCGAATAAGATACCGAGTGGAAATGGGGCCAGATTGGAATGGATTTTATTGTTGGACTACCTCGATCGCGACACGGACATGATGCCATATGGGTAATCACAGATAGACTGACTAAAGTAGCTCACTTCATCCCGTGAACAACACACACCACTCGAGAAGCTTGCTGGGCTCTACCTCTCCATGTGGTTTGCCTACATGGAGTCCCAAAGAAAATAATCTCGACGGGCGCTCAATTCGTCTCGGTTTGGGATCACCCACAACAAGCTACTGGAACTCAGCTGGCATTCAGTACCGCATACCATCCCGAGACAGATAAATGGAACTAAGCGAGTAAACCAGATTCTAGAAGATATCTTTGAGAGCACATGTCCTCACCTATGGGACGAGTTGGAGGAGAGCTTACCATCTGAGAATGCATATAACAACAGCTATCGGTCCAGCACGCAAATGGCACCATTTGAAGCTGTATGGACGAAGATGTCGTACCTTCTGTGGTGAGCGAGGAAGCAGTCATATCTTGGCGGACACTGCTCAAAGAGGCTGAATATTAAGTCAAAGGTAACTGAGACCGACTCAAGACAGCCCAAAGTCGACAAAAAGTTATTACGATCGAGAAGCATCGTGGAGTCCATTTTGAACCGGTGAATTTGTTGTACCTCGAGTATCACCCATGAGGCCTGCACGATTCAAGATTAAAGGAAGCTAGCACCAAGATTCGCCGGACCATTACGCATAGTATACGAAGAGCCGCGGTAGCCTACCAGCTAGACTTACCGAAGAATTATCCGACATCCACGAGGTATTTCCGTCTCCCAATTGAGGAAGTCGTAAGTAACGAGAGAAACAAGTACCCCATAAAAACATTGACGTGCAACCAGACCTTACATATCGGGGAGCATCCGATAAAAATCTTGGAAAAGTCGAGAAGGAGAACCGAGACAGAAAACGCCAAATTCTTCAAAGTTCGGTGGAGCAACCACACGAATGTGAAGCCACTTGGGAAAGAGAGATTTCCTTGAGCAGAGCACCCACAATTATTTGAGGATCAAGCTGGAATCTCGGGGCGAGATTTTTCCTAAGGGGTAGGTGTTGTGGCACTCCAAAATGTTTCCTTTGGTTTTCTTCAAAATTTTGTTGGATTTGAAGGAGGTCTCCAAACCCTTCAAAATCTCTCTCAAAGCTTTTCCCTTTAGCAAATATTTTATTTTTTGCATCTCCTTCAACTCTAGTGTTTGGTTTTAAATTTTCTTCTGATTGCCCTCTTCTCAAAATTCCAAGAAAAATCTTTGGATTTTATTTTATTTGAAAAGGAAACTCTAGGAGTTTTTCATCCTCTCCCATATTTGAAACCATTCATGATTCTTCCATGCACCACATGGTAAAACCTTCCCAAAAATCTCTCCTTCCACTTTGGGCAACCCAAACATTCTGTCCCAACAAGCTCAACCATTTTCTAAATTTTATTTCAATTATTTCCTCTCCCAAATCTTTTCTGTCTATTATATTGAGCCTAGGTGATTTGCAAAGCAAGTACCTAAATGCATTTGAGTTTTGACCTCAAACCAACTCCCTTGGATAGTCCTTGGTACCCACAACCTAGATCAATCAAGATCCTCTCCTCTTCATTCAAAGATTTCAAATTATAGTCTCTATAAGTTTGGACCAGATTTGCCAAATTTGGTGAAATTCATATCTACACTTCTCCAAAAATTCCACAAATATTCAGGCAGCCTCTAGATGCAATGAGAGGCCCCTCCACTAAAAACCAGCTCAAGGAAAAATCCCTACATGCCTAAAGCATTCTTGAACACCTTGCATGCCTTGTTTTACGCTCATCTTGATTAAATTCAGAGTTTAGTGTCAATCTCCGTCGGAGTTTAGTCACATGTTCACGTGCGCTTGCACGTTGCTGTGACCTAGCTTGCTTGTCGAGAGCCTCACCACAGCGTGCTTGGTGCCTTCCTACGCGTCGGTGGCACCTGGCCAGCTTGCTTGCCGTGTCTTGCGGTGGCGAACCACCGTGGCGGCGGCCGGGGAGCGAGCGGTGCGGCATAACACCGTTCGGCGCCGCCCCCCCTGGTGGCTCAAGCGTGGCCATTTCCTTGCCAGCGCTGCGCATGTAGCACCGTCGTCGTGTCTGACATACGCGAGAAGCGCGCTTTCAATGCCACCGGCCAGACCGTGCGGCCATTCCGTCGAAGACGGTAGGTAACCGCGCCCACCTTTCTGAGTTGGACGCAGGGATGGCACCGGTTCTACGTCTAGTCGATGCTCAAGCTCCTAAGCCGACCATGCAACCACAAGCCGCGCCGTAATCACCTCGCCGGAGAACCCGTTCTCGGCAACCCGCCTCGGGCTGGCTATATATAGCACCCGAGCTTGCTCTCGCCAGCACACCTCCACTACCTCCCCAAACCTCGCCAAGCCCTGGAAGGGAACCGAGAGAACTCTTCTTCTTCGACTCGGCCGCTTCCTTCCGCCTCGGCCTCCACCATGATTCACGCTGCGATGAGTCATCGGCGCCCCTAACCTCGTCCTATACCCTCTCATGCTATCACAGGTCTAACCCACTCCTCAATTCCACCTCCATGGCTCTCCCGGCGAGATCCGACCACCCGAATCACCGTCCATGAGCAGGCGTCGCCGCCCGACGTGGTACTCGTCGGCGACCACCACCCTCCCTGAGGCCGAATGGCGCCCTGAACACGGAGGTACTCTCTGATCTCCACTGCTTCGCCGTGGATCGCGCCCGGCGCTACCGCGACTCTCGGGCGCCCGTGCCAGCCCGACTCCCTCGTTTGAAATTTCAAACCTGACAGGCGGGACCAGCCCGTCGACCTCTCTTTGTTTTTTGAATCGTTTTCTAAAGCGTACTTTGGCAAATCGCTTCCCTCTGAACCGTTTTCTGGATTCTTCGCAAAGCCCCACAGAGTTTTCTGTTTCATTACAGATGGGTCCTTGGGCTAAAACCCTTATAACTTTTTAACGGAAAGGTAGTTTTGGGTGATTCTTTCTCTGTCCTCTTAAAATTTTTGTCTAGTTTTTTATCATATGTATTTGAAAAAATTTGGATCAACTTTATGTACTCCACGGTATTTACGTTAAGCGGCGTGTATTTTTTTTACCGTAGAATCGAAGGAGGTAGTGGAACCTTGAAATTCGCGAGCTAGACCCGACTACTCCGAACCAGGCAAGCAAAGTTTGAACTTTTGATATGATGAGTGTCGGGCATGTTTGCATTATTTTTGTATCATGCATGCGCTCATGAGCATTTTCGATGATAGTTTATCTACGTGAGCATTGAGGCAAATGAGCTCGGTAAATCCACGAGTTCTTTGGAATTTGTTGCATGGCCATGAGTTGGCATGAGTATGGGTAAGATGGAAGTGTTGTAGCATGCCGGGCTTATGCCATATCGTTGACCAGTGTCAACATAAATCGGTCGATTCCCGTCCGTCTTCCTTTCCGTAATACCACCTGTTTCCCGCAGGGAATCTGCCTAATGAGTTACAAACCACTTCCTGGTACACACCAAATCGAGAGGCCGGGATGAAGGTTCCATGGCCTGGATTAAAGCCTTTCATCCGGTCGAGGGCATGGGTGTTTCGGTTGGGACGTGAGGGGCACCCCTTAAATGGCGTATATAAATTTGATCCCATGCTATTAGAGATTGTGATCTCCCGTCTCAAAGTTTTCTTAAACCTTTGTCTAGGGTGAATCCAGGCAGCATGAGGTATGATGGGTGTGTACTAGCTAGTTGTGTTTCCTCTGAAATCCAGTAAGCGGAACTAGTCCTTGACTCTGAAATCCGTTGGCTGTGGACAATTTTGGTACAAACTCTGCGAGTCAAAATTCTTGAATTCATCTTATTTATGTCCAAGTACGTGATCATCTCATCTTGTCAAGTATGGGTCTCGGTGGCGAAACTCCGAGAACCATTCAGGTATTAAATGTTTACTTTCACGTGAGCGGACTAACCCGCTTATTGTCTTGTGATGAATATTTTCCGTGAGCACTATATCTTGTCGATTATGAATAATTTACTATAAGCCCTTTACTGCGATATAAGCTTGACGTCCCACTATGACATTATTGTTATTTATTTTCATTATAAGCCCTTTCTGCGATGTCGGCTCGAGGCGTCCATTATGACATTGTTGTTATTTATTTTCATTATAAGCCCTTTCACGTGATGTCGCTCGGGACGTCCATTGCGGCATTGTCGTTATTATTTACTTTTTATTATAAGCCCTTTCTGTGATGTCGCTCAAGCGTCCATTGCAACACACATATATTTTATTTCAATATAAGCCCTTTATGAGGTGTAGCCCGGGCCTCCGGTATGGCATGTTTTAATTATTTTCACCCCTGAGCGTCGCTTGAGACCTCGATCGGTTTTAAGTTTATCCTTCTTTGGGTTTTTGACGGACTACGACCGATTCCCTTCTTATTTATTTTTGCTATACTGATTTAATTGAGCATTGTTAAAAATAAATCTTGACTCATTCATGCATTCATTTGTTATATCTTTTGTCGAACTGTCTTGCGAGTACTTTCAAAGTACTCACGGCTTATTGATTTGGCGGAATCTTGTGAAGAGATCTCATGGATGAAAGAATTCAATAGCGAGTCAGCGCCTAGAGGAATCGAGTCGATCTCGTCGACTCTGGATTAGTCATTGTGATATATCGGCTTCCGCTACCCAAATAAATTCATCGAGCCTCACCTCGATGCTCGATGAACGCCCGCGTTCTGATGAACTTATTAACCACCCAGTGTTATTCCACCAACCACTCATATCTCGAGTTGATAGTATTACACCCACCTTTGAGTCATATCATACACTATGTATAATTATCGGGCGTGTTTGTAATAATTGGTTGGGTATCTTGATCCGACCCTGTAATATTATAATACTCTTGGCTTATTGTATCAAAGTTTTGTCTACGGTATGAAGGATTTTCTTCATATTGGACTTCATAGTCGATTGTTCAATAAATATTTTATTGAAAACCGGTGTATTGACAGTAGCATAAGGCGGTAGCGTGGTATGTATTCGGGGAGGTGGAGACGTGGCAGGCGCTGCGTGGGCGGTGGCGTGCAGCGAAGAGGAAGGGGGCGCTCACGGGGGTGTAGTGTTGAACGATGGGCGCGGTGGAGTTGAGGTCCGTTGTGGAGGAGGACGGGGCGTCGTCGGCGTTGGAAAGGTAGGCAGGCGATGGGCGCTCCGGCGCGGCGTCGGGGGAAGGCGAGGATCGGGTTCTTCTCGATCGGATCCGAGGAGTGGGGAAGCGAGTGGGGTGGTGGGGTGAGGTAGGTTAGGGTTTGGTGGATAAGGAGGGTGGCGGTTGGGCTGTGCGAATGGGCACTTGATTGGGTGGCTGGACCGGGGGTCTTTCTCTCCTTTCCTTTTTTTGTTTTTTGTTTTGCGGTTTCTTTTCCTTTTATTTATTTTCTTTTCTGTTTAAACCATTTTAAATCATTTAGGCATTTTATAAAAATGTGTTTGTTGCACCATAATTACCCTTGTAATATTGGCAACCACCAAACATTTTGTTTCAATTTTGAAAACTTTTACTGTTTACCATTTTTTGAATTGATTTTTGAATCGGTTTTATTGCTTGAGATTAGCGACGATGTGAGTGGCGTGGTGTTATTAGCGAGAGGTTACTGTAGCTTGATTATCCAGGCGTCACAATTCTCCTCCACTACAAGAAATCTCGTCCGAGATTTAAGAGGTAGTGAAAGGGGAAAGGTTTGTAATGAATCTAGCGGGTCTTCTCATCTGACGGCTTGCTCTTCTCGAAGAGGCGGTCCAATACATTGATGTCTTCATTACTCGCTTGGTCATCATGATGAAGTCAGCGTCCTTTCTTTGGGATCTCCAGCGTACTAACGAATCAATAAGAAGCAACTTGGCTATGACAAAAGGCTTATGAGGAACAATCAGGGTTAACCCAAGAATGATGTAACACCGGAGTAACTTTCCATATTTGTAACTCCAACTCTTGCCATTTTCGGCATTGTGATATGATATTCCCTCCGTGGTTGGGTTTTCCTCTTTTTGCATTTTGTCTATGTCATGCATTTTATATTATGTCATCATGTGCATCGCATTTGCATACGTGTTAATCTCATGATTCAGAGCATTTTTCCGTTGTCGTTTTGCAATCGGCACTCCTATCTTCCCAGCGGTCCCTTTTACGTTTTTCCGTGTGCGGGTATTAAACCTTCTCGAAATGGACCGAGGTTTGTCTAGTGGCCTTGGTATAACACCGGAGACCACCGGTCAAGTTTAGTCATTTGGAGCTCGCTTGGTACTCCAGCGGTTAACGCACTCTCATAAAGGCCTCTTTTAAGTTGCAGCCCAACACCCTCCAAAACAGCCCAATAACCCATCTAAGTCACTTCCATGCTCTCCGTCGTTCGATCACGATCGTGTGGTAGCTTCACCTCATTTGGACTCTCTAGCTCCCTCTATGCCTATTTAAGCAAACCTCCCCGAAATCGGATCATCCCGAAACCCTAGCTATTTTCGCCCTCGCGCCCGCCGAACCGTCCAGGCGAGCAGACGCGATCCGCCCGCCGCCCAGCCAACCCCGTCCATACGTGGCGCGCGCCACCACCTCCTTGCAGCCCTTGAAACCCGTCGCGAGCCAGCCTCCGCCGCCGGGCCGGCCCAGCGCCCGGCGCCGCCGCCGCCTCCCGACCGGCGCCCGCGCTCCTCCGCCCGCGCCGCCAGGCGGCTCGCCACCGACCGGCGGCGCCCGCCTCGCCCGACCTCGGCCGCCCGCCCAGGTCGCCCGGCTCCGCCGCACAGCACCGCCCTCATGCGCCGTCGCGGCCGCCTTCCCGCCCGGCCGCGCCCGCTCCGGCCGCCCGGCGACCTCCCTCCTCCTCCCGGCCGACCTAGCCCGCGCGTCGCCGGCCCGATCCGATCGGATCCGGCCTCGGGCCCCGAACTCCCGTTGACTCTCTCCCCTCCCTTTTTTTCCCTAAGTCCTAAATCTTTGTAATTTTGTGCAATATTCAACTTGCTATATCTTCGCATCCGTAGATCCATTTTTCGCGTATAATATGTCAAAATGTTCGCCTCGAAGAGTAGATCATTTCATTCCATTGCATAATTTTCATTTGAGCTCATCTTGATGCCCGAAATGCTGTTGGAAGAGTGCTATGTGCTGATAGTTTCTGATTTTTATCAGGAGTTGCACTTTTGTTATTTTTGCTATGATTAATATGTGCTCCCTATGAATTTGATTCCTACATGAGTTTTGTAAAATGCCATGTCATCTTTCCAGTGGTATATGACATGTATTTTTGTGATCTATGTGATGACTAGCACAAGCATGCAAAGTAGGTGTCCTAATGTTGCTGATTTCAGCCCTGTTTTAGCTGATTTTGATGCCATGTTTACTTGATGATACCGAGAGATCTATGCATATTTTGAGATACTTCAGTAAGGGTGCTTTGTAAAGCATGTCTTGCTCTATCCATTCATGCCTTTGTTTGCAATTATGGGATGCCATAGCTTGAGTCAATCAAGCTCTACTTTTGCTACCAAATGATTCCTGGCAGATTGTATACGTGTTATTCAATTTTGCCTAGCTTGTTATGGTTGACCCATATAGGCTATGTTATTGATCTTGCCATGTATGTCTTCTATGTCATGTCTTCTTGATGTATGTATGCTTATTTTATCATTTGAGGCTCTGTAGTGAGTGCATTGAGCTTGTTAACATGCCATCTCGTTATCAGTTTTTGACATGTCAAGTTGCTGAATCTGTTATCGAGACTTTCAATATTGACATGGGTGTTACTATATTTTCTAGTCCTTTTTGGCTTAGGGTCAGTAAGGGACTTTTGTTGTAGGCTTTGAGTAGATTCATGCCATGCCATGTTTTGCTATTTTAAGTTCCTGTAGCATGTAGTTTTGATGCTCTGAACATTGCAACCTGATGCTGTTTTGCCATATCCAGCCTGATTATTATTGCTCTTTTGCCATGCTTGTTTGAACATGTTATGATGTGAACTAGCCGTAGCTCAGTGCTCATCTTTTGTCGAGCATCATGTGTAGATCACTGCCATGTGCTTTGTTGTTACGTTTGGGTGCAGTAAGCTTAATTATTTGTTGCTTGCTAAGTGGCATCATGCTGTTAATGGCAAATTTAGCCATTCTTGTTTTGCTTGCCATTTGCAAACCGTGCATCCGATTCGGTGATCTTTATATCGATTTCAGCGAAATCATCTCATCTTTCAGTGGCATGCTTGGTTTGCCAAGTTGATGCCAGGTTCATCATTACCTTCGGGCCTTTTATAAGCATTGCATATCTCATCATGCATATCATGCCATGTTTTGCATCATGGTGATTGTGCATTGCACGTGATTTATTGTGGTTCCTTTGTTTGTGTTGTTGCTTTGGGTAGAGTCGGAGGCGAGTGCGTGAGCGAGGAGCCTGTTGAGAGCGTTTTCGAGGATCAAGCTTTACGACAACTCACGAGAACATTGCGAGCAAGATGACCATACCCTCGATATCACTTCTATCTTTGCTATGCTAGTTGCTCGCTCTTTTGCTATGCCTATGCTGCGATGCCTACCACTTGCTATATCATGCCACCCATATTGCCATGTCAGCCCCTAACCATCCTTTCCTAGCAAACCGTTGTTTGGCTATGTTACCGCTTTGCTCAGCCCTCTTATAGCGTTGCTAGTTGCAGGTGAAGCTGAAGTTTGTTCCTTGTTGGAACAGGGAGGTGTTGTTCCTCTTTGGAACATGTTTACTTGTTGGGGATATCACAATATTTATATATCTGCTATAATTAATACATCTATATACTTGGTAAAGGGTGGAAGGCTCGGCCTTATGCACAGTGTTTTGTTCCTCTTGCCACCTAGTTTCCGTCATACGGTGTTATGTTCCTTGATTTTGCGTTCCTTACGGTTGGGTGATTTATGGGACCCCCTTGACGGTTCGCTTTGAATAAGACTCGTCCGGCAAGGCCCAACTTTGGTTTTACCGGTTGCCACCTAAGCCTTTTCCGGGTTTCGCGAGCCGAGGTCATCTTTATTTTGACCCCCGGACCAGTGCTCCTTGAGTGCTGGCGAACCGAAACCACCTGGGGGCCACCAGAAACTTCGAGGCTTGGTTTTACTCGTAGCTGTCTCATCTGGATGTGCCACGAAAGCGAGATATGTGCAGCTCCTATCGGGATTTGTCGGCACTGTACGGGTGGCTTTGCTGGTCTTGTTTTATCTCTGTCGAATTGTCTTGTAGTCCGGGATTCGAGATTGATCGGGTCTTCGGTGAAGGAATAATCCTTCGTTGACCGTGAGAGCTTATAATGGGCTAAGTTGGGACACCCTGCAGGTAATATCTTTGAAAGCCGTGCCGTGATTTATGAGAGCAGATGGGAATTTGTTAATGTCGGTTGTAAAACCCAAAGTTGACCTCAAATAAAATACACATCAACGGTGTGTGTAACCGTGATGGTCTCTTCTCGTGGTCGGAAGTGAACTGATGTTGGAGTTATGTCGGCGTAAGTAGTTCGAGGATCACTTCTTGATCGCTACTAGCTTCACGACCGTGCTTTGCTTCTCTTCTCGCTCTCTTTTGCGATGTAGCCACCATATATGCTGAGTAAACTTGCTGCGCTCCACTTTACTACCTGTCTTTCCTATAAGCTTAAATAGTCTTGATCTATGGTGTGAGATTCTGAGTCCCGTGACTCACAGATACTTCAAACACAGTTCTGAGTTCCGATGGGCGAGTGCAGTCGGTGATTCCACGAGCTCAAGTGGGAGTTCGACGAGGCGTGGTGCGTTACTATGTGTCTTTCGAGATGATCGATGGTGGTGCCCAGTTGGGGCGTTTGAGGGATCTGTGTTAGCATTTGGGGTATCTTCTTTTATTTTGGTTCCGTGGTCGGACCTTGAGTGTACTCGAATGATGGATGTTTATTTATGTCTTGTGTGAAGTGGCATTGTAAGCCAACTATGTATCTTTCCCTAATTATTACATGGGTTGTGTGAAGATTACCTCACTTGCGACATTGCTTTCAATGCGGTTATGCCTCTAAGTCGTGCCTCGACCGTGGGAGATATAACGCATCGAGGCGTTCAAGTTGGTAATCGAGCCTTCCCGACTTAGGAGCCCCTACTTGATTGTTTCTTGGCGTTGTTGAGTCTAGAATGGAAAATGTTTTGAGTCTTAGGATTATATATATCGGAGTAGGATTCTTTTTACTCCCGGTCCTTAAATAGCTCTGTGAGGTATCTGGCGTAGAGTTTGACTCTTCTCTCCTCAAATTTCACTAAAAATTTTTTAGGATCACGTGGGTATCTTGGAATCGTTCCGATGGTTTTGTGGCGAGAACATTGTTCTTGGTGCCTCGACATTTAGGGGTTGTGGCGGTGTCCGGGGAGTTGAGCTCCGAGGTGTTGTCGTCACAATTTTATCGTTCGATTCTGGAATACGAGTTTTGCCGACATCGAAATCTCTTTTGTGCAGTTGTTGGTGAGATAACCACGATAGCCGATCTTGTGGCGAGTCTTGAATATGCCATGACTTGTATAACGGATGTTTTTGAAGGTCGGTACGATTTCGAGGATTTCTTGGTTATGTGTTGGCGGATGGATACAGGTTGGATCTAGGTATTGTTAGTTTGGGTGATATATTTTGTGTCCCTGTATCCCCAACACAGTTGCATAACCAGAAAGTTTGGGGAGTTTATAGGTGGGAATTCTAGTAGCTTACGGGATATTCTTTCCGGCGGATGTATGTACTCATGGTTGCCTTATTTTTTCCCCTATCTCTACTCGATTGCTGCGTCGAGGCGATGGAGCCGGGGCAGGGCCATAAATCGATGGCGACTACTACATGAGGTGCCTACTACTCGTGCATCCGAACGGCGACACAGGTAGTTAGGAGGATCGGCGAGGAGCTGCGCCTCTTCGATCATGTCGATTTGTGCTAGCCATCTTATGGCACCTTGTATTTTAACTTATATACGTACTAGAATATTTTGCTTCGGCTGACTTCGTCTATGATCGAGCACTTGTATTGAGCCCTCGAGGCCCTGGCAGCTTGTATTATGATGCTTGTATGACTTATTTATGTTTTAGAGTTGTGTTGTGATATCTTCATGAGTCACGATCTTGATCGTACACATTTCGTGCATGATTGATGTCACGATTGAATCGAGGCGTCACACTAAACTATAAGCTAGTTCAACTCTGGTGTAAAATTATTTGTACTAGGCTATAGAGCTAGTTCAACTCTAGTGTAAAATTATTTGAACTAGCTTATAGATCTAGTTCATCTCTAGTGTAAAATTATTTGTACTAGACTATAGACCTAGTTCAACTCTAGTGTTAAATTATTTGTACTAGCTTATAGACTAGTTCAACTCAAGTGCAAAATTATTTGAACTAGGCTATAGAGCTAGTTTATCTCTAGTGTAATATTATTTGTACTAGGATATAGAGCTAGTTCAACTCTAGTGTAAAATTATTTGAACTATCTTATAGATCTAGTTCAACTCTAGTGTAAAATTATTTGTACTAGGCTATAGAGTGTGGCGCTTGATTCAATCATAAGCTAATAATGCATAAATGTATGCGATCAAGATCGAGGACTCACGGAAGATATCACAACACAACTCTAAAACATAAAAAATCATACAAGCATCATGCTGTTAATGGCAAATTTAGCCATTCTTGTTTTGCTTGCCATTTGCAAACCGTGCATCCGATTCGGTGATCTTTATATCGATTTCAGCGAAATCATCTCATCTTTCAGTGGCATGCTTGGTTTGCCAAGTTGATGCCGGTTCATCATTACCTTCGGGCGCACATAAGCATTGCATATCTCATCATGCATATCATGCCATGTTTTGCATCATGGTGATTGTGCATTGCACGTGATTTATTGTGGTTCCTTTGTTTGTGTTGTTGCTTTGGGTAGAGTCGGAGGCGAGTCGTGAGCGAGAGCCTGTTGAGAGCGTTTCGAGGATCAAGCTTTGACAACTACGAGAACATGCGGATGACCATACCCTCGATATCACTTCTATCTTTGCTATGCTAGTTGCTCGCTCTTTTGCTATGCCTATGCTGCGATGCCTACCACTTGCTATATCATGCCACCCATATTGCCATGTCAGCCCTAACCATCCTTTCCTAGCAAACCGTTGTTTGGCTATGTTCTGCTTTTCAGCCCTCTTATAGCGTTGCTAGTTGCGGTGAAGCTGAAGTTTGTTCCTTGTTGGAACATGGAGATGTTGTTCCTCTTTGGAACATGTTTACTTGTTGGGGATATCACAATATTTATATATCTGCTATAATTAATACATCTATATACTTGGTAAAGGGTGGAAGGCTCGGCCTTATGCAGTGTTTTGTTCCACTCTTGCCACCTAGTTTCCGTCATACGGTGTTATGTTCCTTGATTTTGCGTTCCTTACGGTTGGGTGATTTATGGGACCCCCGACAGCGATTCGCTTTGAATAAGACTTTCCCAAGGCCCAACTTTGGTTTTACCAGTTGCCACCTAAGCCTTTTCCCGGGTTTTGCGAGCAGGTCATCTTTATTTTGGCCCCCGGACAGTGCTCCTTGAGTGCTGGCCGAACCAACCACTGCGGGGCCACCAGGGAAACTCGAGGCTTGGTTTTACCTGTCTCTGTCTGGATGTGCCACGAGCGAGATATGTGCAGCTCCTATCGGGATTTGTCGGCACAACCGGGTGGCTTCTTTGGTCTTGTTTTATTCTTTGTCGAAATGTCTTGTAGTCGGGATTCGAGATTGATCGGTCTTCGGTAGAAGAATAATCCCGTTGACCGTGAGAGCTTATAATGGGCTAAGTTAGGACACCCTGCGGGTAATATCTTTGGCCGTGCCGCGGTTATGAGATGGGAATTTGTTAATGTCGGTTGTAGAAAACCCAAAGTTGACCTCAAATAAAATACACATCAACGTGTGTAACCGTGATGGTCTCTTCTCGGTGAGTCCGAAGTGAACTGCAGTGTTGGAGTTATGTCGGCGTAAGTAGTTAGGATCACTTCTTGATCGCTACTAGCTTCCGACCGTGCTTTGCTTCTCTTCTCGCTCTCTTTTTGATGTAGCCACCATATATGCTGAGTAAGCTCTGCAGCTCCACTTTACTACCCTGTCTTTCCTATAGCTTAAATAGTCTTGATCTCGCGGGTGTGAGATTGCTGAGTCCCGTGACTCACGAGATACTTCAAACACGATTGCGAGGTTCCGATGAGGCAGTGGGGTGATTCCACGAGCTCAAGTGGGAGTTCGACGAGGCGTGGTTAGTTACTATGTGTCTTTCGGATGATCGAGTAGTGGTGCCCGGTTGGGGCTTTGAGGGATCTGTGTTAGCATTTGGGGTATCTTCTTTTATTTTGGTTCCGTAGTCGGACCTTGAGTGTACTGAATGATGGATGTTTATTTATGTCTGTGTGAAGTGGCGATTGTAAGCCAACTATGTATCTTTCCTTAATTATTACATGGGTTGTGTGAAGATTACCTCACTTGCGACATTGCTTTCAATGCGGTTATGCCTCTAAGTCGTGCCTCGACACGTGGAATATAACCGCATCGAGGCGTTCAAGTTGGTAATCAGAGCCTCCCGACTTAGGAGCCCCTACTTGATTGTTTCTTGGCGTTGAGTCTAGAATGGAAAATGTTTTGAGTCTTAGGATTATATATATGGATAGGATTCTTTTACTCCCAGGTCCTTAAATCGCTCTGTGAGGTATCTGACGTAGGTTTTGACTCTTCTCTCCTCAAATTTCACTAAAAATTTTTTAGGATCACGTGGGTATCTTGGAATCGTTCGATGGTTTGTGGCGAGAACATTGTTCTTGGTGCCTCGACATTTAGGGGTTGTGGCGGTGTCCGGGGAGTTGAGCTCCGGTGTTGTCGTCACAATTTTATCGTTGCGATTACGGAATACGAGTTTTGCCGACATCGAAATCTCTTTTGTGCGAGTTGTTGGTGAGATAACCGATAGCCGATCTTGTGGCGAGTGCGGGGAATGCCATGACTTGCATGGATGTTTTTGAAGGTCGGTACCACGATTTCGAGGATTTCTTGGTTATGTGTTGGCGGATGGATACAATGGATCTAGGTATTGTTAGTTTGGGTGATATATTTTGTGTCCCTGTATCCCCAACACCAGATTGCATAACCAGAAAGTTTCGGAGTTTATAGGTGGGAATTCTAGTAGCTTCGGGATATTCTTTCCGAGCGGATGTATGATTTGAGATTGGGGTTCAGCGTCTAGTGGTCCGCCCATTCACGGTCGATTCACGATGGTCGCGAGGCGTCTTAAAGAATCCTTGGCTATGCTGATTCGGGGCGTCTTGTTAGTCATTACGTGGCGTCCGCTATCGTCGTGTCGTGTGGGCCCCACCACGAACACTTTGGGCGAAATCTCTATCATGTGTTGTTCGGCTCATTCGAAGCCAACCTTTTGTTTCATTTGTGATATTGAATTGTTTCTGGTCGGATGTTGTTTTCCATATCTTTTTATAAGTGGCTTCTCACCTTAATGGATGTGTGATGATTAACTTTGGAATTCATTCGTTCATTTTGTTGAATGTTTATTGTGAAGACTATATGTTGCAATTTCTATCCGTTGATTCTACTTATCTTTGTCTATCAAAGGACTAACGGATGTCACCCTCTTGAGGATGGCTCATGTAGCGTCGAATCCGGATCAATGATGGGGATCGGTCAGACCTCCACCTCCACCTCCACCTCCGCCTCCGAGGCTGGCAAGCTATCATGGCAGCCACCAATGCCAATGCTCAGATGATTTTGCAGCTCTTGCAGAAGCGTTACTGAGGGGCAATCAAAACAGGCAATCAAGGTCAAAGCAACCATCAGCCACACTTTGCTACTCTCGATCGGTTCCTCGCTAATCAGCGAAGTCTTTCGGTTTACGTGTTGAGGCAGCAGGCGCGATGATTGGTTAGTGGACATCGCAAGCACTTTGGTGTAGCAATGTCGGACACGAGGACTTTGTCAAGTTTGCATCGTTTCAACTCAAGGATCAAGCTCTTTGAGTGGTTCGGCAATACAAAGATTCGGAGGAGGCCGTGTCATTACAGGATGAGTTCGCCCGTGATTTCGAGCTCATCACATTCGAAGAGTGTTGTTGAGAGCGTGAGGAGTTCCGCAATCTCAAGCAAGGCACCATGTCATCTATCAATACAATATCCAGTTCGAGCTTCGCTTCGTTTTGCTAAGCAAGATGTACGATGAAAGGAGTATGATCTATCGGTTGAGGTGAGTGCGAGAGAAGATCGCAATTACCTCTTGTCTGTTTGAGCGAGATAAGTATGATGATTTCTACAACATGGCTCTCAAGCAAAGCGGCTCAGCTCAAATCACGAGGCTTCTAAGAAGAGAATCGAGGATCAGATTCAGTCCTCCTCGTCCTCTCAAGTGGCAAGCGGCGAAGTTTTACCCCTCCTCCGTTCCGTCGGCCTTACAATGAGAAGAACTCGGGTGGCCGTGGATCTTCCACCACCCAACAAGCTATCGAGAACAAGTCTAATTCTCAAGCTCCAGGTCAAGTGCTCCTTACCGTCCGCTCTCGGGTCACTTGCAACAAGTGTCGGCGGAAGGGTCACTATCTTGAACAAGTGCTTCAACGAGGCGTCTTCCTCCTCCTCTGAAATCTTCCGAATGCAGTGGTCAAGCATAATCCAAAGCATGCCAAGGTCAATATGATGAATGCAGCTCGGGAGGAGGATTCTTGGATGTGATCATGGGTAATCTCTCGATTAATGATATTCACAAAAGTCTTATTTGATCTTTGGTGCATCGCATTGTTTCATGTCAAGACCGTTTTACCAAGCATGATTCACTTCCATTTAGGTAAACCATGGATGTCATTTCTCCGGGAAAGCGGTTGAGCTCTAGTTTGGTGGTTCGGATGTTTCTATCAAATGGGCGATTATAGATTTCGGCTAAACCTATTGTCCTGGTGACTCGGATATTGATCTTATTCTCGGAATGGGTGGCTTTATCGGCACAAAGCTCAGCTTGATTGTGCTGCCGGTTCAATTGACTCATTCTTCTAATGATGTGATCATTTATGCCTCGTGATGAAACCATTGGTTGTTTTCTCTCAATGAGAAGAGGCGAACTGAATGCCATCTCTCGATTCAGTCGTTTGTGAGTACCAAGATGTCTTTCGGAAGAGCTTCGGGTATGCCTCCTCGGCCCGATTGAGTTCGTTATCGATCTTGAGCACAGCGAACCCGTTGGCGTCCGCCACAAGCTTGGACCGGATGAGCTGAAGGAATTGAAGAAGCATTCGATGAACAAGGCGTCTGGGTTTGATCGGACGAGTTCATCTCCTTGGGGTTGTGGTGTTCTTTTTGTCCGGAAGAAGGATGGCGCGGACCGACTTTCGCGTCGATTACCGTCCATTGAATAAGAAGACAATCAAGAACAAGTATCCACTTCCCAACATCAATGAGCTTTTCGAGCAACTCAAAGGTGCTCTGATGTTCTCAAAGCTTGATCTTCGTATGGGGTATCGATTCGCATTCGTGAACAAGATATTCCCAAACGACATTAGAACAAGCTTTGGTTCTTATGAATATCTTCATGTCTTTCGGCCTTGTCAATGCTCCTCCAACTTTCTCTGGATGATGAACTTCATATTCAACCTACACCAATGAATTAGTCTTGGTCTATCTTGATGATATTTTGGTCTTCTCCAAGAATAAGAGGATCATGCCAAACATTTGCTATTGGTACTAGACAAGCTCGAGTATCAATTCTATCTGAAGTTCTCCAAATGTGAATTTGGCTTGATGAAGTGCTTTATCTTGGTCATATCATCTACCAAAGGCATCGCTGTTGATCCAGAAGGTGTCGCAATTGTGAATTGGGAACCTCCTCGGAATGTCAAAAGACTCATGATTTTCTTGGTCTTTCAAGCTATTGCGAAGATCGTTGAGAACTTCTCCAAGATTGCAAAACCTCTTTCCAACCTCCTCGAGAAGCATGTGATATGTACGGTCTCCAGTGTGGCGTTGCTTTCAATACCTCAAAGAAACTCGTCACAGCTCTGTTACGACTCCTCTGATGAATCCAAGCCATATGAAGTTTTACGTGATGCTTCTCTTCAAGGTCTCGGTCTTTGTGTTAATGCAAGAGAGAGTTGTGGCTTATACCTCTCGTCGGTTGAAGCCCAGAGAAGAACTACCCACTCACGATCTTGAGTTGGCGATTGTTCATGCATTGATTACATGGAGACATCTCTTGTTGGGAAGGAAAGTGGACATTTTCACGATCACAAGAGTCTCAAGTACATCTTCACTCAGCTAACCTCAACCTCGAGCGGACTCGATGGGTGAAATGATTCAAGAGTACAACCCAAGTATTAGATATACTCGGGCAAGGCCAATGTCATTCGAGATGCTTTGGCGAGGAAAGCTTCTTGCAGATCTAATCCTCAAGCCCTTTCAGCGGATCTCTGTGAATCTTTCCATAAGCTGAATCTTCAAGTTGTTCCTCAAGGCTTTCTTGCCAACCTCATAGTCTCTCCTACTTTGGAAGATCAGATTCGTGAGGCTCAATTCTGGATGCCATGGTGAGAAAGGTGAAGCGTGGTATCGACAAGGGCATTTCCAAGTACAAGTGCTTCGCGTTGATGACAAGACACTCTGTTCTTTGAGGACGGATTGTGGTTCCTAAGGGTGATCTGCGAAAAGTCATTATGAGCGAGGCTCACAATTCGCTTCTATCCATTCATCCTGGAAGTACCAAGATGTACCATGACCTCAAGCAGTCATATTGGTGGACTCGAATGGCGAAAAATTGCTCAATGTGAATGAATGTGATGTCTGCGAGAAGAGTGAAGCGAACACCAAAGACCAGCTGGTCTCCTTCAACCTCTTGCTATTCTGAATGGAAGTTTGATCATATTGAAATGGACTTAGTGACTGGTTTTCAAAAGTCCAAGCGTGGAAATGATGCTATCTTCGTTGTCATTGACAAGCTTACTAAAGTGGCTTTTCTTCCTATCAAAGAATCCATCACTGCAGCTCGGTTAGCGAGCTATACACCTCAGGATTGTCTCCTTGCGGCATTCCACAAGTGATCTCTTGAGACCGTGGCAGCATCTTTACCTCCAAGTTTGGGATTCTTTCCGGAAGGCCATGGCACCAACATTCGTTTCACACAGCTTTCCATCCTCAAACAAGTGGCCAAGTTGAGTAAATCAAATCCTTGAAGATATGCTCGGGGCTTGTGTCATTTCTTTCGGTATGAAGTGGAAGATTGTCTTCCATATGCGTTCTCTTACAACAACAGCTTCCAAGCGAGTTGGGCAAGGCCCCATTCGAAATTCTCTGGCGAAAGTGCGTACTCCTCTCAATTGATGCAGACAGGTGAGCGCCAACTTCTTGGCAATGACTTGATCCGCGAAGCGGAAGAAATGTGCCAAGTCATTCGTGAGAATCTCAAAGCAGCATAATCGCGCGGAAAACTATTATGATGATAAGCACCGTGATGTGGCTTTTGAAATCGGAGACCATGTCTACCTCGCGTCTCTCAATGAAAGGTACTCGTCAACCCGGTATCAAGGAAGCTTGCCCCTAGATCGTGGGTCCTTTCAAGATCATTGGGAAAAGAAGCGATCTACCTATCAACGAGCTTCCATCCAACTTTGCAAATGTGCGATGTGTTTCACGTGTCACAACTTAAAGTGCTTCAAGACTCCTGAGCACTATCAACGAAGATTGACCTTCAAGAAGATCTCTCTTATCGTGAGCACCTTGCTATTCTTGAAGAAACCGAAGCAAGACTGGCAACAAGTCAATCAAATTCCTGAAAGTGAAGTGGTCACACCATTCCGACCGAAGCTACACAGGGGCGCGAGGATCACCTCCGTTCTGATATCGGAGTTCTTTCAGTCCTAGATCTGGGGAAGATCCTCTTAGTGGTGGAGTGTTGTAACACCCGAGTAACTTTCCATATTTGTAACTCAACTCTTGCCATTTGGCATTGTGATATGATATTCCCTCCGTGGTTGGGTTTTCCTATTTTTGCATTTTGTCTATGTCATGCATTTTATATTATGTCATCATGTGCATCGCATTTGCATACGTGTTGTCTCATGATTCGAGCATTTTCCGTTGTCCGTTTTGCAATCCGCACTCCTATCTTCCCGGCGGTCCCTTTTACGTTTTTTCCGTGTCGGGTATTAAACCTTCTCGAAATGGACCGAGGTTTGTCTAGTGGCCTTGGTATAACACCGAGACCACCGGTCAGTTTGGTCATTTGGAGCTCGTTTGGTACTCCAGCAGTTAACGCACTCTAAAGGCCTCTTTTAAGTTGCAGCCCAACACCCTCAAAACAGCCCAATAACCCATCTAAGTCACCTCCTCTCTCGTCGTTCGATCCGCGATCGTGTGGTAGCTTCACCTCATTTGGACTCTCCTAGCTCCTCTATGCCTATTTAAGCAAACCTCCCGAAATCGGGATCATCCCCGAAACCCTAGCTATTTTGCCCTCGCGCGCGGACACGTCCGGGCGAGCCGGACGCGTCCGCCCGCCGCCGCCCGTAACCCCGTCATGCGGTACGCGCCACCACACCTCACTTGGCAGCCCTTGGGCAAACGCGGCCCGCCCTCCTTGCCCATGACAGCCCCAGCGCATTGCCGCCTCCCGACAGCCGCCCGCGCCCTCCGCCGCGCCGCCTGGGCGCCTCGCGCCGGCCTGGCGCCGCCTCGCTGACCTCTCCGGCGCCCGCCTCCACGGTCGCATCCATACTTACCCGGCCGCCCTCGCCGCCGTCGTAAGCCGCCTTCCCGCCCGGCGCCCGCTTCGGCCGCCCGCGGCGACCTCCCTCCTCCTCCGGCCGACTTAGCGGCCATCGGCCCGATCCGTCGGATCCGGCCTCGAGCCCGAACTCCCGTTGACTCTCTCCCTCCTTTTTTCCTAAGTCCTAAATCTTTGTAATTTTGTGCAATATTCAACTTGCTATATCTTCGCATCCGTAGATCCATTTTCGCGTATAATATGTCAAAATGTTCGCCTCGAAGAGTAGATCATTTCATTCCATTGCATCATTTTCATTTGAGCTCATCTTGATGCCCGAAATGCTGTTGGAAGAGTGCTATGTGCTGATAGTTTCTGATTTTTATCAGGAGTTGCACTTTTATTATTTTGCTATGATTAATATGTGCTCCTATGAATTTGATTCCTACATGAGTTTTGTAAAATGCCATGTCATCTTTCCAGTGGTATATGCCATGTATTTTTGTGATCTATGTGATGACTAGCACAAGCATGCAAAGTAGGTGTCCTAATGTTGCTGATTTCAGCCCTGTTTTACCTGATTTTGATGCCATGTTTGCTTGATGATACCGAGAGATCTATGCATATTTTGAGATACTTCAGTAAGGGTGTTTTGTAAAGCATGTCTTGCTCTATCCATTCATGCCTTTGTTTGCAATTATGGGATGCCATAGCTTGAGTCAATCGAGCTCTACTTTTGCTACCAAATGATTCCTGGCAGATTGTATCGTGTTATTCAATTTTGCCTAGCATTATGGTTGACCCATATAGGCTATGTTATTGATCTTGCCATGTATGTCTTCTATGTCATGTCTTCTTGATGTATGTATGCTTAGTTTATCATTTGAGGCTCTGTAGTGAGTGCATTGAGCTTGTTAACATGCCATCTCGTTATCAGTTTTGACATGTCAAGTTGCTGAATCTGTTAACGAGACTTTCAATATTGACATGGGTGTTACTATATTTTCTAGTCCTTTTGGCTTATGGTCAGTAAGGGACTTTTGTTCTAGGCTTTGAGTAGATTCATGCCATGCCATGTTTTGCTATTTTAAGTTCCTGTAGCATGTAGTTTTGATGCTCTGAACATTGCAACCTGATGCTGTTTTGCCATATCCAGCCTGATTATTATGCTCTTTTGCCATGCTTGTTTGAACATGTTATGATGTGAACTAGCCGTAGCTCAGTGCTCATCTTTTGTCGAGCATCATGTAGATCACTGCCATGTGCTTTGTTGTTACGTTTGGGTGCAGTAGCAATTATTTGTTGCTTAAGTGGCATCATGCTGTTAATGGCAGATTTAGCCATTCTTGTTTTGCTTGCCATTTGCAAACCGTGCATCCGATTCGGTGATCTTTATATCGATTTCAGCGAAATCATCTCATCTTTCAGTGGCATGCTTGGTTTGCCAAGTTGATGCCTGGTTCATCATTACCTTCGGGCACATAAGCATTGCATATCTCATCATGCATATCATGCCATGTTTTGCATCATGGTGATTGTGCATTGCACCGTGATTTATTGTGGTTCCTTTGTTTGTGTTGTTGCTTTGGGTAGAGTCGGAGGCGAGTGCGTGAGCGAGCCTGTTGAGCGTTTTCGAGGATCAAGCTTTGACAACTCTGAGAACATTGCGAAAGATGACCATACCCTCGATATCACTTCTATCTTTGCTATGCTAGTTGCTCGCTCTTTTGCTATGCCTATGCTGCGATGCCTACCACTTGCTATATCATGCCACCCATATTGCCATGTCAGCTAACCATCCTTTCCTAGCAAACCGTTGTTTGGCTATGTTACCGCTTGCTCAGCCCTCTTATAGCGTTGCTAGTTGCGAGGTGAAGCTGAAGTTTGTTCCTTGTTGGAACAGGGAGGTGTTGTTCCTCTTTGGAACATGTTTACTTGTTGGGGATATCACAATATTATATATCTGCTATAATTAATACATCTATATACTTGGTAAAGGGTGGAAGGCTCGGCCTTATGCAGGTGTTTTGTTCCTCTTGCCACCTAGTTTCCGTCATACTGGTGTTATGTTCCTTGATTTTGCGTTCCTTACGGTTGGGTGATTTATGGGACCCCCTTGACATTCGCTTTGAATAAGACTCGTCGGAGGCCCAACTTTGGTTTTACCATTTGCCACCTAAGCCTTTTCCCGGGGTTTTGAGCAGGGGTCATCTTTATTTTAACCCCGGACGGTGCTCCCGATTGGCCCGAACAAAACGCTATGAGGCCACCTGAGGAAACTCGAGGCTTGGTTTTACTGGCACATCTCATCCGGATGTGCCACGAGCGAGATATGCAGCTCCTATCGGGATTTGTCGGCACAACCGGGTGGCTTTGCTGGTCTTGTTTTATTCTTTGTCGAATTGTCTTGTAGTCAGGTTCGAGATTGATCGGGTCTTCCGGTGAAGGAATAATCCTTCGTTGACCGTGAGAGCTTATAATGGGCTAAGTTAGGACACCCTGCAGGTAATATCTTTCGAAAGCCGTGCCGCGGTTATGAGGCAGATGGGAATTTGTTAATGTCGGTTGTAGAAAACCCAAAGTTGACCTCAAATAAAATACACATCAACGGTAACCGTGATGGTCTCTTCTCGGCGGTCAGGGAAGTGAACACGATGTTGGAGTTATGTCGGCGTAAGTAGTTCAGGATCACTTCTTGATCGCTACTAGCTTCCGACCGTGCTTTGCTTCTCTTCTCGCTCTCTTTTGCGATGTAGCCACCATATATGCTGATGTTGCTGCAGCTCCACTTTACTACCTGTCTTTCCTATAAGCTTAAATAGTCTTGATCTGCGGGTGTGAGATTCTGAGTGCCGTGACTCACGATACTTCAAACACATTGCGAGGTTCCGATGAGGCGGTCAGGTGATTCCACCGAGCTCAAGTGGGAGTTCGGCGAGGTCGTTACTATATGTCTTTCCAGATGATCGATAGTGGTGCCCGGTTGGGGCGAAGGGATCTGTGTTAGCATTTGGGGTATCTTCTTTTATTTTGGTTCCGTGGTCGGACCTTGAGTGTACTACGAATGATGGATGTTTATTATGTCTGTGTGAAGTGGCATTGTAAGCCAACTATCTTTCCCTTAATTATTACATGGGTTGTGTGAAGATTACCTCACTTGCGACATTGCTTTCAATGCGGTTATGCCTCTAAGTCGTGCCTCGACACGTGGGAGATATAGCACATCGAGCGTTCAAATGAGCATAAGAGTATCTCTCGAGTTGAACATATAAACACATCTAGAGTAATGTACCAAGGTACAATAAGAGGTTCCAAGTGGATAGATGGTTGCTCGGAGTGCGAGCGAGGGAGTGAAAGGGGTTAGAACCTTGAGTAAGATTGGATTAAATACCGCATAGAACACTAGGAAGGTGGCCGTGAGTTACATAAGTCAGCCTTGAGGAATAACTTTGAAGCCGGGGTGTCGGGGAAGTGGGTTTGATCGGTGGGCTGTGGGTTATGGGCCCACCATGGTTAAAAGTAGGAAAAGCGTTGATATCTTGCATGGTTAAGTGATAGCGGTACATGTCAAGGTAGCCTATCGGTTATGTTGGCAACAATATCGATACCAAGAGGCGAGACGAAGAAGACATTTCCCTGCTCGTTGGCGAAGCGGACCATTTGGCAAATTCTCGTCCATCGGTGGCTACGGAATGTCATCAACAATAATGTGAGTTCTTCGACAGAATTGTACATCGGTGTTTGCATATGTTGGGAATTATTACTGTTAGATCATATAATTCCCAAGAAAGGTCAAACAAAACCATGGAAAGGAAAATGTGGTTTCTAGATTAAGCAGAACAATGGAAAGAAATTGTGTTTAAACACATATTTCGAGGGTATATCCTTGCCAGGACAAGCGAAACGATATCCATGACGGATATAACGTAGAAACTCTTTAGGTAGGGAGAGAAATTTCATGACATTACCCATCTGTGGTGTTTGGATAATTGAGCAGGAAACATTTAACATTGGGCTTCAAATGTTCTTGTTGAAAATTAGTACCATATACATGCTCAGAGATATCATTGACATGGAGTGAAGATCAGACTTTGGAAACACAAAGGATTCATCGAGGAGTAACTTATAGAATAAGTCTTACAATTTTCCTCATGAAAGAATGGCTAAACTTTCTAAAAGGATACTATAACAATAGGTCCTCCGGGTGTGCTAGGCATGACATCACCTCACCGATATAGGACCAATGTTATAACTCATGGAAATATGTCCCAACCATCATATCGGCAAGACTCAGATCTGATTGGGGTCATGATACCTCGGACTCGGATGTCGAGAAGAAAATTGCAACACAAATCGGCGAAATGACATTGCAAGATTCGGAAATGAACTATGGGCGAGTTCGAAACAAGAGTTCATCATTAAATCAAAGAGAGGATGAGGAGGTGGTCGATGGTCTCAGCGACAATTCATCGAGATTTCCAAAATGGATCTCCACAATTATGTGAACAAGGAGATAACATTTAACAGATCAAATGATACAATGATGTATAAGAAACATACACAATTAATCACTAGTTGAAAGGTGCACCCGAAATATGGGTTGGGTTGGACGACCAATGTCAGAATGGTGATTCAATAAGCCATAGTCGTAGAATGAAACTATAGACCAACAACTTCAAAGCAAGAGGGTTGCTCGAAGTTTAGTATTAACACATCACAGACCATTTGTCGGTATTCGGTTAGAAACATCAGGGGACCAAGAAAAGAATGGTGATGTTAATAAGTATCAATGGTATCAAGAATTCTTAAATTGGTGAATTTCTCACAACATTGAGGACATAAGATATGTTAATGTTCCAAGGTGAAGAACAATTCTTGGATAGCAAGGAACTCAGGTATAACACCAAGCGAGGAACAAGCTTGTGTTGGTGGGAAGGCAATAAAGTGATCGATGATACTTGCAGATCATCGAGGCAAGATATTATTTCTCGCCGTGAACTCATTTGATATCTGGAAGAGCTCATAAGGTTGATGATGATCACGACACACTTTGTCGAGAGATTTCAAGATGTGTCGATCGTGATGACATCAAGTCAAATGAATGGTGAAGCGAAAGGTTATTGGAACCAAGCGTCACGACACAAACTTCGAAACCAAGCTTGTTGTTCAAGATGGAGCGATAAGGCAAGGAAATCGGCGTAAGCTTAGCTCAATCGTTGAAGGTTGTGCTCTGGGATAAGACCGGTACCACAATTAAAATCGACAAAGCAAGATATAACCAAGCAGGCTAGGAATGGCGTGATTGATGTGAAACTTCGTAAGTAATGAAGGTTACCAAGATGTAGGGATAATCTTGCTACGGTAATCCCATGCTAATCATGCCGTCATCTCGATTACTATTGCTAAGCGTCCGTTAGTTCAAACGCGTAAATTCAAATTCAAACAAATGTCAAGCGGCAAAAGTTTTCAAATATTGAAACAAAATGTTGGGCAGTGCCAAAATGGCATAAGTAATTATAGTAAATAAAACACACATTTATAAAATACTTAAATGCCTAAGTTGAATTAAAACAGTAAAAGAAAATAAATAAAAGAAAATAGATAAAACAAAAACAAAAGACAAAAAAAATAGAAGAAACCCCGGGCCGGCCCGGTGACCAAAGGCCCAAGCAGGCCACCACGAACCCTAACCGCCCTCCCCTCCATATCCCCCTTGAAACCCTAACCCCCACACACACACTTTCCCCTCGCCCCCCCCCTCCCTCGCTCTCCCCCTCCTCCCGATCCAGATCGGATCGGAAACAATTTCATCGCCCCCTACGCCCCACGCCCGCTGGACCCGCGCGGCCGCCTCCTCCCGCGCGCGCCTCGGACCTGCCGTCCCAGCGCCAGTGGGCGCCCGCCAGCCCGCTCGGCGCCCGCCCACGCCAAGCGCCACCCGTCAGGCTGCCTCCCCATCGTCGCGGGACTGCCGCCACCGTCCTCTCCCTGTCGGACCTCCCAGCTGCCCGTCATGCTGCCCGTCCCCTGCAAACTCCCGTGAGCCTCGACCTCCTCCTCCCTTCCTCGTAAACGGCTACGCCCGTAGCCCTGCCCGGGCCACCCGAACCCTTCGGTGGCGCCCCATCTGTCTCGGGGCGTCCCGCTCCATCGCGTCTGCTGCATAACCGTCCAGCTCACCGCGGTAGCTGCGCCACAGCCTGACTACCAGACGGCGTGCCGTCGTTCCCGCCCGTGGTCACGCCCCTTCCCCTTTCGTCGCGAAGCCTCCACGTGGCGGCCCTTTGGTCACCGTCGGCGGCCACACCCTTGCTCGCTTCGCCATGGCGGTGATGCGCCTCGAGCTCTGCTCCGCCCACAGTCCCCCTCCACCGCGCGACTTGCGGACCCTTTCGGCCTTGTTGCGGCTGCGACTGAGGGGCCTCGTCGTGCCGCCCAGGCGCTGGTACGCCCTTCGAACCCGGCCCGCCCTTGGCCCCGTCGTCGAGTTAGCCATGCCCGTTCCTTCGGTGGTGCCCAACACCGGCGCCGTTATGCCCGAGCCTATGACATCCCAGGCCCGCCCACGAGCGTTTATATATAAAAAAGAAGAAAAATATAATAAAAATTAAATAAATAGATAATAATAATTAAATAAATTAAGTTAATTAATCACAATTAGATTAACCTAATTAGCTATTAGTTAATTAATCAAACAATAATGATGAGGTCCACCTAATTAATTATGATTAGTTTAATTAATCATTAATTAAAATGTGTCAGCGACGATGGGACCAACTAGTCGGTTGACGGCAACTCATTGACTGCTGATGTCGACATGACATCATCTTTGATATCATTAAATCATTTTCGAATTAATTAAATAATTAATTAAATTCCAGAAATAATTTTTTAGAAAATCATATCTTTTAATCCGCTTTCGGTTAAAATATTTTCAACGTGAAAGTTGCTCGAGCGGCGAAGATTCGGATACACAGCCTTTCGTACACCACACCCTAACATATCAAACTGCAACTTTCCCCTCGGCTCCTCGACAGAAAATGCGAAGCAGGGATACTTTCCGGATGTTTCCCCCTTTCCTTTAGTATCATCACATACGCGTTAGGGCACTAACATTGATACTTCATGTCATGCATCGCTATGCATCTGTTTGCTTAAATATTTATTGTTTCTTCCCCCTCTTCTCTCCGGTAGACTACGAGACCCGTATTTCTTTGTTGCCCGTTCGACTACGGAGTTGGCGACCCTCTCTCTTGAGCAACCAGGCAAGCCGCCCCCTTGATCACGGATATCGCCTATTATACTCTATCTGCTTGCATTAGATTAGTGTAGCATGTTCTTGCTTTCCGTTATACCTATCGATGCATAGCTTGTCCTTGCTACTTGTTGTTACCTTTACCGCAATCCTACATGCTTAGTATAGGATGATAGTATTCCATCGTGGCCCTACATGCTTTTCCGTCTGGCATGCTATACTATCTGGTGATCACTCAGGAGGTGATCACGGTATATCTATACTTATACATGATACATGTGGTGACTAAAGGCAGGTCGGCTCAGGCGCCCAGTGGATCTTTGTGGCGGGCGGAGGCGAGTTGAGACCGCCTAGGAGAGAGGTGGGCACGCCTGATGGGCGTTCAGCGGATCTGCTGCAACAACTATATCTTGGTATTTGATCTGAGTCGCTCTTGGCCTATCGCACTAACCAACTACGTGGGAAAGATATGGGCACTTTCGGCGTCGTGGTATCGGCCGAAGCACTTTGTGACGTCGGCGGGCGGCCGCCGGATTGGGCGTGAGGCCTGCTCTTGTATTAAGGGGCTAGTTATCGGCCGCCCGCGCAGCGTGCAGAGTGTGCTCGGGGCAATGGGCCTGGAACCCTGTGCGCTTAGGTTTAGACGGCGTCTTGACCTCTCATTGAGCCTAGGTGGGGCTGCGGCGTGTTGATCTTCATGACCGGGCATGACCGAGAAAAGTGTGTCCGGCCAAATGGGATCAAAGCGTGTTGGGTTATGTGGTCCACCCTGAGAAGTTAATCTATTGAATAGCCATGATCTTTGGTAATAGGACGACTTGGAGTTGTACCTTGACCTTATGACAACTAGAACGGATGTTAATAAAACACACCTTCCAGTGCGGATACAACCGGTGGTCGCTCTCTCGGGGTTCGAGGAGGGATGGCCGGGTAGGATTATTGCTATGTGATGCTACTTGGAGGACTTGATCTGCTCTCTTCTACGTTGCAAGGCGGGCTGCGAAGCGGATCTTCGGGATTAACTGGCATCATGCTGTTAATGGCAAATTTAGCCATTCTTGTTTTGCTTGCCATTTGCAAACCGTGCATCCGATTCGGTGATCTTTATATCGATTTCAGCGAAATCATCTCATCTTTCAGTGGCATGCTTGGTTTGCCAAGTTGATGCCGGTTCATCATTACCTTCGGGCGCACATAAGCATTGCATATCTCATCATGCATATCATGCCATGTTTTGCATCATGGTGATTGTGCATTGCACGTGATTTATTGTGGTTCCTTTGTTTGTGTTGTTGCTTTGGGTAGAGTCGGAGGCGAGTCGTGAGCGAGAGCCTGTTGAGAGCGTTTCGAGGATCAAGCTTTGACAACTACGAGAACATGCGGATGACCATACCCTCGATATCACTTCTATCTTTGCTATGCTAGTTGCTCGCTCTTTTGCTATGCCTATGCTGCGATGCCTACCACTTGCTATATCATGCCACCCATATTGCCATGTCAGCCCTAACCATCCTTTCCTAGCAAACCGTTGTTTGGCTATGTTCTGCTTTTCAGCCCTCTTATAGCGTTGCTAGTTGCGGTGAAGCTGAAGTTTGTTCCTTGTTGGAACATGGAGATGTTGTTCCTCTTTGGAACATGTTTACTTGTTGGGGATATCACAATATTTATATATCTGCTATAATTAATACATCTATATACTTGGTAAAGGGTGGAAGGCTCGGCCTTATGCAGTGTTTTGTTCCACTCTTGCCACCTAGTTTCCGTCATACGGTGTTATGTTCCTTGATTTTGCGTTCCTTACGGTTGGGTGATTTATGGGACCCCCGACAGCGATTCGCTTTGAATAAGACTTTCCCAAGGCCCAACTTTGGTTTTACCAGTTGCCACCTAAGCCTTTTCCCGGGTTTTGCGAGCAGGTCATCTTTATTTTGGCCCCCGGACAGTGCTCCTTGAGTGCTGGCCGAACCAACCACTGCGGGGCCACCAGGGAAACTCGAGGCTTGGTTTTACCTGTCTCTGTCTGGATGTGCCACGAGCGAGATATGTGCAGCTCCTATCGGGATTTGTCGGCACAACCGGGTGGCTTCTTTGGTCTTGTTTTATTCTTTGTCGAAATGTCTTGTAGTCGGGATTCGAGATTGATCGGTCTTCGGTAGAAGAATAATCCCGTTGACCGTGAGAGCTTATAATGGGCTAAGTTAGGACACCCTGCGGGTAATATCTTTGGCCGTGCCGCGGTTATGAGATGGGAATTTGTTAATGTCGGTTGTAGAAAACCCAAAGTTGACCTCAAATAAAATACACATCAACGTGTGTAACCGTGATGGTCTCTTCTCGGTGAGTCCGAAGTGAACTGCAGTGTTGGAGTTATGTCGGCGTAAGTAGTTAGGATCACTTCTTGATCGCTACTAGCTTCCGACCGTGCTTTGCTTCTCTTCTCGCTCTCTTTTTGATGTAGCCACCATATATGCTGAGTAAGCTCTGCAGCTCCACTTTACTACCCTGTCTTTCCTATAGCTTAAATAGTCTTGATCTCGCGGGTGTGAGATTGCTGAGTCCCGTGACTCACGAGATACTTCAAACACGATTGCGAGGTTCCGATGAGGCAGTGGGGTGATTCCACGAGCTCAAGTGGGAGTTCGACGAGGCGTGGTTAGTTACTATGTGTCTTTCGGATGATCGAGTAGTGGTGCCCGGTTGGGGCTTTGAGGGATCTGTGTTAGCATTTGGGGTATCTTCTTTTATTTTGGTTCCGTAGTCGGACCTTGAGTGTACTGAATGATGGATGTTTATTTATGTCTGTGTGAAGTGGCGATTGTAAGCCAACTATGTATCTTTCCTTAATTATTACATGGGTTGTGTGAAGATTACCTCACTTGCGACATTGCTTTCAATGCGGTTATGCCTCTAAGTCGTGCCTCGACACGTGGAATATAACCGCATCGAGGCGTTCAAGTTGGTAATCAGAGCCTCCCGACTTAGGAGCCCCTACTTGATTGTTTCTTGGCGTTGAGTCTAGAATGGAAAATGTTTTGAGTCTTAGGATTATATATATGGATAGGATTCTTTTACTCCCAGGTCCTTAAATCGCTCTGTGAGGTATCTGACGTAGGTTTTGACTCTTCTCTCCTCAAATTTCACTAAAAATTTTTTAGGATCACGTGGGTATCTTGGAATCGTTCGATGGTTTGTGGCGAGAACATTGTTCTTGGTGCCTCGACATTTAGGGGTTGTGGCGGTGTCCGGGGAGTTGAGCTCCGGTGTTGTCGTCACAATTTTATCGTTGCGATTACGGAATACGAGTTTTGCCGACATCGAAATCTCTTTTGTGCGAGTTGTTGGTGAGATAACCGATAGCCGATCTTGTGGCGAGTGCGGGGAATGCCATGACTTGCATGGATGTTTTTGAAGGTCGGTACCACGATTTCGAGGATTTCTTGGTTATGTGTTGGCGGATGGATACAATGGATCTAGGTATTGTTAGTTTGGGTGATATATTTTGTGTCCCTGTATCCCCAACACCAGATTGCATAACCAGAAAGTTTCGGAGTTTATAGGTGGGAATTCTAGTAGCTTCGGGATATTCTTTCCGAGCGGATGTATGATTTGAGATTGGGGTTCAGCGTCTAGTGGTCCGCCCATTCACGGTCGATTCACGATGGTCGCGAGGCGTCTTAAAGAATCCTTGGCTATGCTGATTCGGGGCGTCTTGTTAGTCATTACGTGGCGTCCGCTATCGTCGTGTCGTGTGGGCCCCACCACGAACACTTTGGGCGAAATCTCTATCATGTGTTGTTCGGCTCATTCGAAGCCAACCTTTTGTTTCATTTGTGATATTGAATTGTTTCTGGTCGGATGTTGTTTTCCATATCTTTTTATAAGTGGCTTCTCACCTTAATGGATGTGTGATGATTAACTTTGGAATTCATTCGTTCATTTTGTTGAATGTTTATTGTGAAGACTATATGTTGCAATTTCTATCCGTTGATTCTACTTATCTTTGTCTATCAAAGGACTAACGGATGTCACCCTCTTGAGGATGGCTCATGTAGCGTCGAATCCGGATCAATGATGGGGATCGGTCAGACCTCCACCTCCACCTCCACCTCCGCCTCCGAGGCTGGCAAGCTATCATGGCAGCCACCAATGCCAATGCTCAGATGATTTTGCAGCTCTTGCAGAAGCGTTACTGAGGGGCAATCAAAACAGGCAATCAAGGTCAAAGCAACCATCAGCCACACTTTGCTACTCTCGATCGGTTCCTCGCTAATCAGCGAAGTCTTTCGGTTTACGTGTTGAGGCAGCAGGCGCGATGATTGGTTAGTGGACATCGCAAGCACTTTGGTGTAGCAATGTCGGACACGAGGACTTTGTCAAGTTTGCATCGTTTCAACTCAAGGATCAAGCTCTTTGAGTGGTTCGGCAATACAAAGATTCGGAGGAGGCCGTGTCATTACAGGATGAGTTCGCCCGTGATTTCGAGCTCATCACATTCGAAGAGTGTTGTTGAGAGCGTGAGGAGTTCCGCAATCTCAAGCAAGGCACCATGTCATCTATCAATACAATATCCAGTTCGAGCTTCGCTTCGTTTTGCTAAGCAAGATGTACGATGAAAGGAGTATGATCTATCGGTTGAGGTGAGTGCGAGAGAAGATCGCAATTACCTCTTGTCTGTTTGAGCGAGATAAGTATGATGATTTCTACAACATGGCTCTCAAGCAAAGCGGCTCAGCTCAAATCACGAGGCTTCTAAGAAGAGAATCGAGGATCAGATTCAGTCCTCCTCGTCCTCTCAAGTGGCAAGCGGCGAAGTTTTACCCCTCCTCCGTTCCGTCGGCCTTACAATGAGAAGAACTCGGGTGGCCGTGGATCTTCCACCACCCAACAAGCTATCGAGAACAAGTCTAATTCTCAAGCTCCAGGTCAAGTGCTCCTTACCGTCCGCTCTCGGGTCACTTGCAACAAGTGTCGGCGGAAGGGTCACTATCTTGAACAAGTGCTTCAACGAGGCGTCTTCCTCCTCCTCTGAAATCTTCCGAATGCAGTGGTCAAGCATAATCCAAAGCATGCCAAGGTCAATATGATGAATGCAGCTCGGGAGGAGGATTCTTGGATGTGATCATGGGTAATCTCTCGATTAATGATATTCACAAAAGTCTTATTTGATCTTTGGTGCATCGCATTGTTTCATGTCAAGACCGTTTTACCAAGCATGATTCACTTCCATTTAGGTAAACCATGGATGTCATTTCTCCGGGAAAGCGGTTGAGCTCTAGTTTGGTGGTTCGGATGTTTCTATCAAATGGGCGATTATAGATTTCGGCTAAACCTATTGTCCTGGTGACTCGGATATTGATCTTATTCTCGGAATGGGTGGCTTTATCGGCACAAAGCTCAGCTTGATTGTGCTGCCGGTTCAATTGACTCATTCTTCTAATGATGTGATCATTTATGCCTCGTGATGAAACCATTGGTTGTTTTCTCTCAATGAGAAGAGGCGAACTGAATGCCATCTCTCGATTCAGTCGTTTGTGAGTACCAAGATGTCTTTCGGAAGAGCTTCGGGTATGCCTCCTCGGCCCGATTGAGTTCGTTATCGATCTTGAGCACAGCGAACCCGTTGGCGTCCGCCAAGAGATGCCAATAAGATTATAGACTTATGGGATTAACCATAATGCGAGCAGTAAAATTTCAAGAGCAATTGGCTACTCAAGATTTTGAAGATCGGGTGAGTATTTGAATGTATTTTGTGAAAGCATGAGCGGCTAGGGATGAGGGATACTCGGCTAGTCGAGGAATTATCTGTTCGGGTATTCAAGTGACAAAGAACAGCAAGCGATAGCTCAAAGGATTATCGAAACAACGGCGAGTGTTTGGGGTATCTTGTTATAACAAGACAAGCTGGGGATGAATGTAAGAATAACAAGCTGCAAGTAGTTATCCATAAGGGTTAATGATTGGAAGGAATTGCAAGCGCTATAAACACAAGTTATCGGGTTAACAGGAGAGTATATTCAGGGTCTTCACATGCGCGAAGACCATCGGTAATAAGAGGCTCTCGGGTGAAAGTGATAACAAGATCCTAATGTTAGATTTAGTAAAATTCATTTAACCGAATAGAAGAGATCGAGTCGAGTATAGGATGAGGAATAAAGATCCTAGTACCACCTAATGGCAGCGTGTGCCGTAAGACACACAGCCATGTTAGTAAAAGTTTTGCAATGTCTAGACTGACTTGACCAAGGAGTTGGAAAGGGGATTCCTACGGCGTCGGCTACGATACCAACTTGTGGCGCCCCGATTCAATCGTACACTAATCATGCCGCATAATGTATCGATCAAGATCGAGGACTCACGGAAGATATCACAACACAACTCTAAAACATAAAAAGTCATACAAGCGGAGGCCTCGAGGGCTCGAATACAAGTGCTTTCGATCATAGGCAGTCAGTGGAAGCAATAATATCTGAGTATAGACATAAGTTAAACAAGTTTGCCTTAAGAGGCTAGCACAAACTGGGATCTGAGATCAAAGAAGCCGGGCCTCCTGAAGAACCTCCTAACTACTCACAGTGATGGTCGTGGGCTCCCACGTAGTAGTAGGCGCCTCCGGTGTAGTAGTCGTCATCGGCGGTGGAGTCGCTCTGGGCTCCATCGTGCAGTTGTAACAACGGGTAAAGAAAGGGAAAAGGGAACAAGGCAACCGTGAGTACTCATCCAAAGTACTCGCAAGCAAGGACTACACTACATATGCATGGATATATGTGTAAGGGCCATATCGGTGGTGAGCTGCAGAATGCAGAATAAGAGGGATATCTAATCTGGCGAAGACTAAACCCGGCAGCCTCCGTCTTCAGCATGTAGCGTGAGTGACTGAAGTCCTCAAGTAACATCGCATAGCATAATCCTACCGGCGATCCCTCCTCAACCACGAAGCGACCAGCGAGGTTGTATCGCACTTGGAAGGGTGTGTTTTATTAAGTATCCGGTTCTAGTTGTCATAAGGTCAAGGTACAACTCCAAGTCGTCACATTACGAAGATCACGGCTATTCGAATAGATTAACTTCCCTGCGGGTGCACCACATTACCCGACCGCTCGATCCCATTTGGCGGACACACTTTTACGGGTCATGCCCGCGCGGAAGATCAACACGTCGCAGCCCACCTAGGCATAACGGAGAGTCGACACCGGTATAAACCTATCGCCGAAGTGCAGGCCCGCACTTAACACACATGCGTTGCGTGGGCGAGCGAGACCTAGCCTAGTGGCGTTCGGTAAAATCGGTAGCGCCGCTTCGATTATTGACGTCACGAAATGCTTGCTGATACCAAGGCCCGGTTGCCCATATCTTGTCCCGTGGCGGTTAGTGCGTATAAGGTCAACGACCCAACTCAGATCAAATACCAAGATCTCGTTAAGCGTGTTAAGTATCCGTGAGCGCCGAGCAGGCGAGCCACCTCTCTCCTAAGCAGTCTCAACCTGCCACATCGCTCCGCCACCAAGATCCACTCGCGGTTGCTCCACAAGCCGACCCGACTTTAGTCACCACATGTATCATGTATAAAGTATATAGTATATACCGTGATCACCTCCGGTGATCACGGCCCGATAATATAATGGGTGACAAGAATGTAGGGCCACGAGATGGAAATACTAGCATCCTATACTAGTCAAGTAGGATTGCGGTAAAGGTATCAGCAAGTAGCAAAGGCAGGCAATGCATCGGGATAGGAATAGCGGAAGCGGTAACATGCTACACTACTCTAATGCAAGCGGTATAGAGGAAGTGGCGATATCCTAGTGATCAAGGGGGCTTGCCTGGTTGCTCAGCAAGAGAGAATTCGTCAACTCCGTGGTCGAACTAGGCAGCGATGGCGTCGGTCTCGGTGTCTCTCGGAAGAAAGGGAAGAAACAATGAATACAATGCAAGCAGATGCATAACGATGCATGACAAGTCAAATAGCGTGCTAGGGTGCCCTAAGCGGTATGAGGTGATACCGGTGTGAGGGAAGCATCAGGAAAGTATTCGGTGTTTAGCGTTTTCGGGCATAGGGCGGAGGGAAAGTTGCGAGTTCGATAGGTTAGGGGGGTGTGGCGGACGAGCAGGTTGCGTATCGGAATCGTCTCGTCGATTCTGCGCAACTTTCATGTTGAAAATATTTTAATCAGAATTCGGATCAAAAGATATAATTTTCTAAAGATTTTATTAATTTACAGGATTTAATTAATTATTTAATTAATTGAAAATAATTTAATGACATCAGCATGATGTCATGCTGATATCAGCGATCGCGAGTTGGTTGGTCAACTTGACCAGTGGGTCCCAGAGTGGTGACCTAATTTTATGATTAGTTAAACTAATCATAATTAATTAGGGGTGGGCCTTGTCATTGTTTGATTAATTAACTAGATTAATTAGGTTAATCTAATTGTGATTAATTAACTTAATTAATTGTTACTAATTAATTAATTTAATTATTATTATCTATTTATTTATTTATTTTATTATTTTTAATTCCTTTTTTTAAAACGTTCTGGCGGGGCCGTTGTCATAAGCGGCTGCGGGTGGCGCCCAGATGGGAACCAGCAGCGGGCGGCGGCCGTCGGCGTGGCGAGGTGAGGCCACCGAAACCGGGAGGCGGGGAGCAGGGCGGGGCGGAGTGCGGAGTTGCCGGACATGGGCGTCGCCGCGAAGTCGAGGCCAGGCGGCGAAGAACGCCCGGCACGGTCTGAGGTTTGCAAAAGGTCCGCCGGAGGCAGCCGGTGGCGTGGCCGTGGCGAGGCGGCGAACACCAGGGAGCGTCCGGCCAAACTGGTGATGGCGGGCTAGAACGGCAAAGGCGGCGTGGGCGTCTGTCGGGAGGCAGGCGTGGCCGAGGCGCTGCGTGGGCGGCGTCACGCGAGAGAGAGAGAGGAAGGTCGCTAGGGTGTGTAGGGTTGGGGTGAGTGGGCGGGGAGTTGAGGTCCGTTGTGGAGGAGGGCGGGGACATCGTCGGCGTTGGAGAAGCGAGGCAGCGATGGGCCTTTCGACCGGCGTCGAGTGGAGGTGAGGGATGGGTTCTTCTCCGATCGAGATCAATCGAGGGGGGCGAGTGGAAGTGGTGGGGGTGAGGTAGGTTATGGTTTGGTTGATAAGGGAGGGGTGGCGGTTGGGCTGTCTTGGGATGGGCGGCCGGATTGGGTATGGGCCAAGAGGTCTTCTCTCCTTTCCTTTTTTGTTTGTTTTTTTTGCAGTTTCTTTTCCTTTTATTTATTTTCTTTTTGTTTTAAACCATTTTAAATCATTTGGCATTTCATAAAAATGTGTTTGTTGCACAATAATTACCCTTGTAATATTAGCAACCACCAAACATTTTGTTTCAATTTTGAAAACTTTTGCTGTTTACCATTTTTTATTGATTTTTGAATCGGTTTTGAAGCGAGATTCAGCGATGTGGAGGTCGTCGTGTTATTAGCGAGATTACTGTAGCTTGATTATCGGGGTCACATAGAGCTAGTTCAACTCTGGTGTAAAATTATTTGAACTAGATTATAGAGCTAGTACAACTCTAGTGTAAAATTATTTGAACTAGCTTATAGGCTAGTTCAACTCTAATGTAAAATTATTTGAACTAGCATAGAGCTAGTCAACTCTAGTCTAATTTTTTGTATAAGCTTATAGAGCTAGTTCAACTCTAGTGTAAAATTATTTGTACTAGGCTATAGAGCTAGTTCAACTCTAGTTTAAAATTATTTGAACTAGCTTATTAGCTAGTTCAACTGTAGTTAAAATTATTAGTACTAGGCTATAGAGCTAGTTCAAGCTGTAGTGTAAAATTATTTGAACTAGCTTATAGAGCTAGTTCATCTCTAGTGTAAAATTATTTGTTGTGTTGTACTAGGTAGGGTACCTAGTATCCCGAACTTGTGTAAAAATATTTGTACTAGGCTATAGAGCTAGTTCAACTCTAGTGTAAAATTACTTGAACTAGCTTAGAGCTAGTTCAACTCTAGTGTAAAAATGTTTGAATTAGCTTATAGAGCTAGTTCAACTCTAGTGTAAAATTATTTGTACTAGGCTATAGAGCTAGTTCAACTCTAGTGTAAAATTATTTGTACTAGGCTATAGAGCTAGTTCAACTCTGGTGTAAAATTATTTGTACTACGCTACAGAGCTAGTTCAACTCTAGTGTAAAATTATTTGAACTAGCTTATAGATCTAGTTCATCTCTAGTGTAAAATTATTTGTACTAGGCTATAGACCTAGTTCAACTCTAGTGTAAAATTATTTGAACTAGCTTAGAGGCTAGTTCAACTCTAGTGTAAATTATTTGAAGTAGGCTATAGAGCTAGTTTAACTCTAGTGTAAAATTATTTGTACTAGGCTATAGAGCTAGTTCAACTCGATGTAAAATTATTTGAACTGCTTATAGATCTAGTTCAACTCTAGTGTAAAATTATTTGTACTAGGCTATAGAGCTAGTTCAACTCTAGTTTAAAATTATTTGAACTAGCATATGAGCTAGTACAACTCTAGGGTAAAATTATCTGAACTAGCATAGAGGTAGTTCAACTCTAATGTAAAATTATTTGAACTAGCTTAGAGCTAGTTCACTGTAATCTACATTTTTTGTAACATAGAGCTAGTTCAACTCTAGTGTAAAATTGTTGGTACTAGGCTATAAAGCTAGTTCAACTTGTGAAAATTATTTGAACTAGCTTATAGAGCTAGTTCAACTATAGTGTAAAAAATTTATCTAGCTTATGGGCTAGTTCAACTCTAGTGTAAAATTATTTGAACTAGCTTATAGAGCTAGTTCAACTCTAGTCTAAATTTTTTTGTAAACATGAGCTAGTTCAACTCTAGTGTAAAATTATTTGTCTAGGCTATAGAACTAGTTCAACTCTAGTTAAAATTATTTGAACTAGCTTATAGGCTAGTTCAACTCTCTATAAAATTATTAATACTAGGCTATAGAGCAAGTTCAACTGTAGTGTAAAATTATTTGAACTATCTTATAGAGCTAGTTCAACTCTAGTGTAAAATTATTTGTACTAGGCTATAGAGCTAGTTCAACTCTAGTGTAAAATTATTTGAACTTGCTAATAGAGCTAGTTCAAATCTAAGCGTAAAAATGTTTGAAATAGCTTATAGAGCTAGTTCAACTAGCTTATAAGCTAGTTCAACTCTAGTGTAAAATTATTGTACAAGGCTATGAGCTAGTCAACTCTAGTGTAAATTTATTTGAACTATCATATAGAGCTAGTTCAACTCTAGTGTAAAATTGATTGTCTAGGCTATAGAGCTATTCAACTCTAGTGTAAAATTATTATAACTAGCTTATAGATCTAGTTCATCTCTAGTGTAAAATTATTTGTACTAGGCTATAGACCTAGTTCAACTCTAGTGTAAAATTATTTGAACTAGCTTGTAGAGCTAGTTCAACTCTATGTAAAATTATTTGAACTAGGCTATAGAGCTAGTTTAACTCTAGTGTAAAATTATTTGTACTGGCTATGAACCTAGTTCAACTCTAGTGTAAAATTATTAGTACTAGGCTATAGAATAGTTCAACAGTAGTGTAAAATTATTTGAACTGGCTTATGGGGCTAGCTCAACTCTAGTGTAAAATTATTTGTACTAGGCTATAGAGCTAGTTCAACTCTAGTGTAAAATTATTTGAACTAGCTAATGGAGCTAGTTCAACTCTAGTGTAAAAAATGTTTGAATTAGCTTATAGAGCTAGTTCAACTAGCTTATAGAGCTAGTTCAACTCTAGTGTAAAATTTTTAGTACTAGGCTATAGAGCTAGTTCAACTGTAGTGTAAAATTATTTGAACTGCTTATAGAGCTAGTTCAACTCTAGTGTAAAATTATTAGTACTAGGGTATAAAGCTAGTTCAACTGTAGTGTAAAATTATTTGAACTGGCTTATGAGCTAGTTCATCTCTAGTGTAAAATTATTTGTAATAGGCTATAGAGCTAGTTCAACTCTTGTGTAAATTATTTGAACTAGCTATTGAGCTATTCAACTCTAGTGTAAATATGTTTGAATTGGCTTATAGAGCTAGTTCAACTAGCATAGAGCTAGTTCAACTCTAGTGTAAAATTATTTGTACTAGCTATGGCTAGGCAACTCTAGTGTAAATTTATTTGAACTAGCATATAGAGCTAGTTTAACTCTAGTGTAAAATTATTTGTACTAGGCTATAGAGCTAGTTCAACTCGGTGTAAAATTATTTGTACTAGGCTATAGAGCTAGTTCAACTCTAGTGTAAAATTATTTGAACTAGCTTATGATCTAGTTCATCTGGTGTAAATTTATTTGTACTAGGCTATAGACCTAGTTCAACTCTAGTGTAAAATTATTTGAACTAGCTTATAGAGCTAGTTCAACTCTCTTAAATTATTGAACTAGGCTATAGAGCTAGTTTAAGCTGTAGTGTAAAATTATTTCTACTAGGCTATAGAGCTAGTTCAACTCTAGTGTAAAATTATTTGAACTAGCTTATAGAGCTAGTACAACTCTAGTGTAAAAATGTTTGAATTGGCTTATAGAGCTAGTTCAAATAGCTTATAAACTAGTTGAACTCTAGTGTAAAATTTTAGTACTAGGCTATGAGCTAGTTCAAATAGCTTATAGAGGCTAGTTGAACTCTAGTGTAAAATTTTTAGTACTAGGCTATGAGCTAGTTCAACTATAGTGTAAAATTATTTGAACTGGCTTATAGAGCTAGTTCAACTCTGATGTAAAATTATTTGTACTAGGCTATAGTCTAGTTCATCTCGGTGTAAAATTATTTGAACTAGCTTATGAGGCTAGTTCAACTCTGATTAAATTATTTGAACTAGGCTATAGAGCTAGTTTAACTCTAGTTTAAAATTATTTGTACTAGGCTATAGAGCTAGTTCAACTCTAGTGTAAATTATTTGAACTAGGCTATGATCTAGTTTAACTCTAGTGTAAAATTATTTGTACTAGGCTATAGAGCTAGTTCAACTGTAGTGTAAAATTATTTGAAATAGCTTTGAGCTAGTACAACTATAGTGTAAAATTATTTGAACTAGCTTATAGAGCTAGTTCAACTCTAGTTAAAATTATTTGAACTAGCTTAGAGCTAGTTCAACTCTGAATAAAATTATTTGAACTAGCTTATAGAGGCTAGTTCAACTCTAATTAAAATTATTTGAACTAGGCTATAAAGCTAGTTTAACTCTAGTGTAAAATTATTTGTACTAGGATATGAGCTAGTTCAACTCTAGTGTAAAATTATTGTACTAGGCTATAGATCTAGTTCATCTCTGTGTAAAATTATTTGAACTGGCTTATGAGGCTAGTTCAACTCTGTGTAAATTATTTGAACTGCTTATAGAGCTAGTTCAACTCTAGTTAAAAAATATTTGTACTAGGCTATAGAGCTAGTTCAACTCTAGTGTAAAATTATTTGAACTAGCTAATGGAGCTAGTTCAAGCTGGATGTAAAAATGTTTGAATTAGCTTATAGAGCTAGTTCAACTAGCTTATAACTAGTTCAACTCTAGTGTAAAATTTTTAGTACTATGCTATAGAGCTAGTTCAACTGTAGTGTAAAATTATTTGAACTAGCTTATAGAGCTAGTTCAACTCTAGTGTAAAATTATTAGTACTAGGGTATAGAGCTAGTTCAACTGTAGTGTAAAATTATTTGAACTAGCTTATAGAGCTAGTTCATCTCTAGTGTAAAATTATTTGTAATAGGCTATAAGAGTGTGGTGTACTAGGTAGGGTACCCTAGTACCCCGAACTCATCTGAGAACGATTCGCCCACAGGGCTGGCGATGAGCCAAGGTCCTCGGCGGCTCCTTTGGAGCCATTCAAGAACAAAGTAGTCAAGACCCGGCAAGCGGAGCTTGCCAAAACTCTCGAGGACACGAAGAAACAAGGCCCGGCAGGGGCTTGCGGGAAGGCGTGGCGACAACCCCAAAGGCAACAAGGTTCTGCACGGCAAAGGCGCTTTGGGGCGACCTCTCTTCATCTCGCTCCGGCTCACCCAGCGTGTCGCAGGGCTCTCCCACTGCAGCTGTCGTGGGCTGTGCAACCACGGGGAGTAGCGACAAGCGGCTGACAAGCTACCATCGTGGCAAGCGGGCGCGCCAGCGGTCCTGTTACCTTGTCGGGCGGCCAGGGCGGGCATTGATGACTCTTGTCCCTTGCCGTCATAGTTAGGTATAGATTGTACCTTTGTACAAGCGGTGTACCTACCTATATTTTACTATCTTACCCTTGTCTACTTGCCACATGTGGTGACCCCTTGTGCCTATAAAGGAGGCCCAAGTGCAGCGTAGAAAGGGTTGGTTCACTCGGCTTAGTTCATCCTACTCATACGAGACCACACCTCGGGCTAGGTTTTGTAGCTCCCATTGCTCCCTAGCAAGAACACAAGATAATCCACTAAAGCAGCGTGGGTATTATCTCTTGGAGAGCTCGAAGCAGGGTAAACCTGCTCGTGTGCATGCCTCGATCCGCTCTTTGTGCAATCTCTGCCCCCTCGAACCACAAGGGACCAGGTCCCATAGGTGTTAAATGGGACACGATCAGTCCTCCCGACATCTTTGGCGCGCGCCGGGTAGAGGCGTCGAGGCTGTGTGAACCCGATCCGGCGGTCACGAGCAACCGTCGACATCTTCGTCAACATGGCGCCAAAGAAGAAGTCTTGACGGCGAGCCGTCGCGGAACCCACCACCACGGAGCTGTCGGTGGTGGGGAAGCATAGCGGAGGAGCAGGCGTCGGCAGAGAGCCCTCGCCGCCAGGTCCAAAGACAAAGGCAGCCGAGGTCGGCGTCCGAATCTTCACGCGTCCTTCTCGGGGAGCCGAGATGAACAGCGTCGTGGCTCATGGCACCATCGCTCGTTGGACCAAGGCCAAGCTAGGGATCCCGAGGCCCTCAGACCCGCATGCACCCCACATCTTTGATGCAATGAATCTGATCGCTTGGGTGGGATCTGCTCCTCCTAACGGTTGGAGTCGAGCACGTCCGTTCTTGCTCCGTCTGGGTTTGCCGCCAACCACACCAGCGGAAGCCTTGGCAAGAGCTCATTACCTGACTACCCTCCAGCGGCCGACAAATTCGGCGAATGGAGACCACAATTCGAGTCTCATCGGCTTCGCCAGCGGTGGCGTCCGGCAACGAGTGCCTCACAGGCGGCAAGGCGACAAAGCGCGAGCTGATGGCGACAAGACTTCCGAGGACCAGCCGTGCACTCCCCTTCCGAAGACCAAGATCGCCGACTCGCCGGATCCACCTCGACAGCGACTCCAGCGTCGTCCGGATCCATGGCTTCGTCCGACCAGCGCAAATTCTCCGAGAATGGTAAGAAGAAGGCGCTCGAACCCGTATCGGCGCGAAGAAGCGCTCAATCGACCAGCGCCCGGGCCACGTCGATATGCATGCGCCCGGAAGAACGGCGACTTACGTCTGTGATGGTTGCCCTGCGTTCACCCGTGAGCTCGCACAATCGGTGGCCGACAAAAATTTCAAACGGATGTGCGGAGAAGTATGGGACACACCCCGGAGTTCCTCGGCATCTACACCATCGCGGTACAGGCGGCGGGGGCCAGCGACAAGATCCTCGCCAACTACTTTCCCACGGTGCTCAAGCCAAGCGTCAGATCTGGCTCATGCACTTGGGACAACTCTATTTCTTCTTGGGCAGATTTGTGCCACCAGTTTGTTAGGCGCCTTCACGGTGTCACAAGCCTCATGGCGGAGAGTGACCTCCACCTGCTTGCCCGAAGGAGGAGAGTCCCTGCACAAGTTCATCCAGAGATTGAGTTGAGTGCACTACACATCCGACGTCCACCCTGCTGCGATAATCGGTTGCATTTTATCGAAATGTCAGAAACGGGATGAGGAGGAGATGGCGATGTGCAAAGTGAAAAGCGTCAGCTAGCTCTACTACAGCCGACAAGTTTGCATCGCTGGAAGGAAGAAGACTCTGGGAGAGAATGTGGGGCAGTCTCACGGTGAGGAGAGTCGCCCGGCAAGAAAAACTGTGGAAACAGGAGGAAGAAAAACCAAGAAGTACTAGTTGTTGAGCAGTCCGGCAAGGATGGGGCAGCCAACAAAGCCAAGGCTGGTGGCTCGGCAAGGAGGTTGCCGTTGGCGCCGACCGCCAACTGTGGCGACGCCGAAACAAGCCGACAGCTCCAACAAGCGATCTTAAATCCACCACACCAAGGGCCACGATCTCGGAGCTACAAGAAAGTCGAGGAGCTTGTTGAGCTATAGAGAGCTGAGTGCGGCGAGACAAGGAGAAGGCCGGAAGGTGCGGTGCAGCTAGTAAAAAGAGACCCGACCGGGGAGGGCCGCGCAAGGCCAAGCAGCACAAGGTGACAGTCCTCCCAGGGCCGCTTCAAGGAAGAAGGCGAAGATGAAGATGATGAGGACATGGAAGGCGATGAAGCGAGCGGCAAAGAGTTTCAAAAGGCAAGCGGTTCTTTGTGTTGGCGGTGGTGCTTCTCACCTCGCCCGCCAACTCAAGCAATGGATCGTGAGGTGAATCGTGAGAACCCTCCATAAGTCACGCAAACCTCGAAGTGGTCGCCCATCATCTCGACATTGAGGATCACCTGATCCCATCACTGCGGTCGGTGCTTGCGATGTTGGTCTCGCCAACCATCCATAACCTCAAGGTCCTAAAGATCTGGTTGTGGCGGGGCCGGCCTGAATTTAATTTCTCTGCGGTGCTCCAAGCTTCAAATCCTTGACGGAGCTCGAAAGAACTGGTACTTTCAAGGAATCAACAGGAGGAGCAAGCCCAAAGGGAAGATCCGTTGCGGTAACATTGGGGAGCTCAACTTCAGCGAGAGGTCATGTTTGGCGTTGCGATTTCCCATTGCCCTACAATGGCATACTTGGCGTCGCACCGCCAAGTTCATGGCTGCCTCATTATGCTTACAACACTCAAGATGCCGGCCCGATAGCGTCATTTCTGTCCATGGCGACAAGAAGGGCGCTTATCGTTTACGAGATTCCGGGATGGCGCGCAGCGAAAGCAAACCACTTGCGGCTGAAGCTCCGGGGGAACCACCAGGTCGGCAAGAGCTCTGTTGCCCACCCGCAAGCGCACCTCTTGGTGCTGCGCTACCGTCGAGGGCGCACCATCGAGCTCCCCGGCAAGTGCAACAAGGCGATGGCGGCTCGCGAAGACCAGAAGGTGCCCGCCAAGGGGGCGCTGGTGGTACCTTCACCATCGATGCCACTTGATCCTAAATAGGAAGCGAGCTCGTTGCTTTCCTGCGGGCGAATGTCGATGTGTTTGCATGGCAACCATCGACATCCCGGTGTTCGAATAATTGAGCACCACCTAGCTTCTGTCCTCACCTTGTGACCCATCAAGCAAAAAGTTAGGAAGCAGGGTTGGGCGCCAAGAGTTCATAGAGAAGAAATCAAGAAGTTGGAAGCGGCGGGGCTTGTGGAGGTCCTCCATCCCGTGGTTGGCCAATCCGGTAGTTGCATAAGGCTAATGGGAAATGGAGACTTTGTATTGACTTCAGATGTTAATAAAGCCTGTCCCAAAGACCCATTTCCCTTGCGCGTTCGACCAGATTTTGATTCCGCGGCTGGATGTGATCTGCTTTCATTTCTTGATGCATATTCAGGATATCATCAGATCTTCATGGCGAAGAGGATGAAGAAAACCGCTTTCATTACACCATGTAGCGCTCTTCTTCATACAAATGCCTTTCGGTTTAAAGAATGCTGGTTCAACCTTTGCGAAGTAGTCCATGATGCCCTTGAACCACAGATACAGAAATGTAGAAGCATACATGGATGACATAGTGGTCAAGAGCAAGGACAAAGCAACTCTGGTTGGATTTGGATGAAACATTTGCAATCTGCAAAGATCAACCTCAAGCTCAACCCGGAAGTGCGTGTTTGGAGTCCCTTCGGCAAGCTTCTTGGGTTCTTTGTGTCTCGCGGGAATTGAAGCCAATCCAGACAATATCAAGGCCATTGAGCAAATTAAAGCACCAAAGCGTCAAGGATGTGAAGGCTTGCGGTTGCGTGGCTGCTCTGGCGGGTTCATCTCTAAATTGTGACAGCGCCTTGCCGTTTTCAAGATTTTGAAAAAGCGGGTCAATAAATGGACTCGAAGCGGAGGCTAGCTGCGATACTTGAAGAGATACCTGTCCTCCGCTCCAATACTTGTGCACCTAGGCCACAAGAAGTTCTGCTATATATAGCGGCGACCAATCAAGTGGTTAGTGCTGCGTTAGTAGCGGAGAGGGCGGATGATGAGCGCAAGCGAGGCAGTTGCATCCAGCGACGGCGGGGCTTCACCGTCAAGCTCTGGTCGACAAAACAGATCAGCGGGTTGCGACAAGATCGAAAAAAGATGGTGCAGCGCCCGGTTTACTTATGCATTTCCCTTACGGAGGCTAGATCAAGGATTACGGTGTGCAAAAGCTGCTTCGGCCTCCTCTTGGCCTCGAAAGCTGTGCCATTACTTCAAGCACCCGAGATAACAGTTGCACTCGCTTTCCGTGAAGAGGATATTGCAAAATCCAGAAGCAAGGCAGGATTGTCGGTGAGCCTTTGGACTGTCAAGCTTTGGTCTCAAGTTGGCACTTCAACTATCGAGCAGGGCATTGGCAGAATTTATAGCAAGTGGGCGTAGCATAAGATGAAGAAATTCGAGATGAGCATCCCTGTCAAGGAGGCAAATAAAGAGTGGCTGATGTACTTTGTGGAGCCTTCTCACTGCAAAGCGCCCGGTCTTGCGGCGTCTTGCTTATCGCACCAGGAGAGCACCTCAAGTACATAGTCGGATGCACTTTCCCAAGGAACAAGCAACAAATAATCTGCGAGTATGAAGGCTTGCTTGCGGTCTCGAGGATTCGGTGGACCTTGGGATCAAGAAACTCATTGTCGGGGGACTCGCAACGTAGTCCGTCCAAGTAAATAAAGATTATCGAGTCCGTTGATGGAAGCCTACGTCGATGAAGTGAGGAAGCTGGAAGAGCACTTTGAAGGCACGCAAATGGAACCGTTCAAGAGCTCGAGCGATATAGCTGATGGCCTCTCCAAATGTGCCGCCTTAAGTTACAGTGGAACCAGGGATTTTTGTGCTCAAGCTAACTCAGACCAACCGTAACACCATCAACGAGGCAAAGCAAGAAAGAAAATTGATTTCCGGCGACTACTTTCCGGCGAGCTCGGCGAACGCCGCCGAAAGGTCCTAAAATCAATGCAAATATCAACGAGGAGTGATGCGCTCGACAAACCATACATTTGTATCGTTGAAGCAAGCGCTCCGGACAAGTTTAGCTCCGGAAAACTTGTCGGGGATCATCAAGCTCCGGCGAACCCGAGTTCTTGCCGTAGAAGCTGATGTTCCGATGATAGAAGAGCCTTTAGTCCTTGTTGTCCGAGCCACAAGCTCGGTATGGGCCGACAAATCGTCCATTTCCTTGAGACGGAGAACTTCCGAAGAGCAAGAAGCGGAAAAAGTAGCCCGGTAGTCAAGTATGTACCGGTTTGTTGACAACATCACATGCAGAAGAAGACTCAGCGGTGTGAAATTGAAGTGCATTTGCGGGAAGATGGCGAAGCTGTTGGCGAGATACATGGAGGCATATGTGGTCACCACATTGGCGCAAAAGCACTTAAGCAAAGCTTTCCGGCAAGGTTTCTTCGGCGAAGCCCTCCGGGATGCAAGCGCACAAGTAACCAAGTGTGGCGTGCGTTCCATTCAAAGCAGATACACGAACCAGCTCAAGCTCTCGGGCGATCCCTTTATCCTGGCCCTTCTCGGTGCAGGGCTCGACATCCTCGGCCCTTTCCCCAGAGCTGTCGGGGCTTTGATCTTGTACATTACGATCGACAAGTTCACAAAGTGGCGGAAGTGGAACCAGTGAGGAAGGTGACAGCAAAGTCAGCGGTCAAGTTCTTGGTCAATTGTTTGCCGTTTGAGTTCTAACAGAATCATCACCGACAACGGCACAGTTCACGACCGCACCTTCATGCGATGCGCCCAAGATCTTGGCGCCAAGATCTGCTTTTACATTGCTCATCCGAAGCAACGTCAAGCGAGAAAACAAGCAGTCTGAAGTGCTGCGAGGACTCAAACAGAACTTTCGACAAGCTGCGCAAGTCACGGAAAAGCTGGATCGAAAGCTGCGGTGGTTCTTTGGTCGATCAGGGCGACGCCAGTCGAGCCCTTGGCGGACACCTTTAGCTCTAGTCTCGAGGCGGGCGTTCTCCCCACGGAACTGGTATGCAGGTCACCTCGAGTGCTCGCCTACGATGAGGTTGAGCAAGAGCATCTGCGACAAGATGGCGCTGCTCCTCGAGGAAGATTGTCTTGGGCTGCTATGCGAGCTGCTCAATACCAGCAAGCTTTGCGTCGCTACCATAGCTGCAAAGTTAATGCGGAAGCTTGAGGAAGGCGACCTTGTTCTTAGGCGCATTCAATCGCCAAAATTCCAACAAGTTGGCCTTGAAGTGGGAAGGCCCTTGTCGGGTGAAAGCGAGTCACTAGGACGGCGCTGTCCAGCTGAGGACCGAAGATGGCGTTCGGTGAGCAATTCCTGGAATATAGAGCATCTTTGCAAGTTCTACCCATAAAGCGCGTTGCGGAACCTGTTCGGCAACCACCCTTAACAAGTCTTGCCCTGTTGCATGTAATCCTTTGTACAAAGCGGGCAGAACCGTGCATCGATAAAGCCTATGTGTTGCGCACAACTTGTCAATACATGCCCACATAATCATATATGCATGTGTTTACTAACGGTTTGTGCAGCATCCGCTTGATGGCGATACGAGCCACTAGGCTCCATAACTATTTTCTCTTCTTTCTTCTCAAACAAGAAGGTTCATCCACCACAAGTTAACGGGAAGGAAGATAATGGTGGCGCAAAGCATCGCTCGGCTGTTCGGGAAAATGGGCAGAAAAGCTAAGTTGCTAGGTTTAGCGACCAGTTTAAATTTTTAAGTTATCTTCCTCGAGCGATAGTACTTTGTATGGAAAACACTGCGGCGGAGGAAGCCGACTTCATGGTAACTAACGCCCTTACTTTGTTTGAGTCCGCTCAACAACTTAAGTGTGCTGCAACTAGTTCAACAAGGTTGCTTGTCGGGAAGCGGCATCGCCTGACGATTCTGAAGTTCCGCTTTCGGGCTGTGACAAGGGTGTTTGTTGACAAGTTCCGGCGTGGGGTATAAACTTACAAAGGAAGGAATCGAGTAAAGGAAATAACATTGCATTAGATTGCCTAAGATAGTGTATATTACATAATAACTTGTCGCGGATCTAATAGACTTTTTATCTAAACATGATCTACATGACAAGAAAGAGATAGAACTTGGCGGCCTAGTCCAGCGCCTCGAGCCTCTTATCTCACCTGTCCACAATGGGTGCGACAAGGGCTTTGGCAACCGACATCGGCGGATGGAGGCGAGACTTGCGGCTTTGGTGAAGTCGATGCAGGCTGGGAAGGCCACCTTCATCAACACCTTACAACCTCGGCCGAGACTTGGCGTGATTCCTCGATTGCTTTGGAACCTCTTCCCGGAGCGCTGGATACCGCCAACACGCATTTGAAGAATAGGTTGAGCTTGGCGGCGGGTTGGAGCTTCTCGTCGTTGAATATCCAAGATCTGTCATCCCCAACTCCATCGACTCATTATGGATGCGGTGGCGGTGTCCCAAGACCCTCATCCATTGCATTATGTTGTCTTGAAGATTATTCAGGCGGTCACGGCATTCGGCAACAACTCCTCGGTGGCCTTAATCTTTTCCGGCCAGGCCGCTTCCCGCTCCTTGGCGCCATTCAGCGTCTCCGTCAGGTGGTCAATTTCAGCTCGAGATCCGCCTTGGGTCGGCGGCATCGAGCTCTTTGATCTTCGAAAGCGACCTTGTAGCTCGAGGGTGTAGGCGTCCTTCTCACCTTCGCGCTTCAACGGCGACCTCCTGGCACTTTTACGGAGGTGGACTCCGCTGACCACCCTGTCTCCAATTCCCTCTTGGCGGCCTCGGCAGCGCGACATCTTTTGCCTCTGAGTGCCTGAATCGTTTGCTCGCGCCTGGCGAATCTTCCTCAAAGGCTGTCGAGGTTGATCTTCCCGCCGCTCACTTCTCGGCGGAGAGCTTCGGCCCGGCAAGCCTCTGCTGCTCCTCAACCTCGCCCTTCTCCAAGATGAAGGCCGTGCGCTCCTCGGCTGCTCCGCGCCTCTGCTATATCCGGAGAGTCTCTTTGTTGGGGTGGACTCTTCCGCGCGTTTCTCAGTCAGCTCCGCCCTCCCGACAAAGCGCCTCCTGGACTCCATTTGGCTTGTCGGCGCGATAAGCGACATCAACTTCCAGCGGCTGCTCCTCCTCGGGTTCGCCCTGCTTTGCTGCTGGGCATCAACAGCAGCGGCCCGGCGGAGCAAGCGTTCCGCATGAGGTCTCCCCTTGGCCGGTGCCTGGTGCTTGATGCCATGGGAGCTTAATGAAACACCCTCCGGCCTTGGTGGCGTCGGGCTGGAGCTCTTGAATCGGTGTGCATCGGTGGCTGGAGGATCGGCGGTGGTGCGAGCTGGCGCTCTGCGGCCTCCGGGCCATCGGTCGCGCATGAATCCCTCCCGACCTCTGCGCCCGGTCCTCGGCACCTCCTGCTTGGCCAGGCCCGTCGGCGCCAGCCTCCTCCTCCCGTGTTGGCGGTGTCGACATTGCCCTGGCGTCTTCCTCGAGCCTCGGTCTCCGCCGGATCTCCGGAAGATGGATCGATGGTCGAGAAAGAAAAAGCACAAATCAAGCGGATAGAAAAAGCGGAAAAAAGAACCCAGAAACTATCAAACAAGAAGATTACTGCGGTAGGGTGCTGCGCGGTCTCCACCAGAATTTCGGCCTGGCCCTTGAGCTCCCCTTTGGGAGGCCTCCATTGGGAGGCGTTCCTTGGAAGAATTCTCCCTTGGTGGCGTGGTTGAACAGCAAATTTGGGAGTGACCTCGGGGCCTCTGATGAGGCTGGACTCGGGGAGTAGCCTCCGGTGCTCCATGATGTGGCTGCTCTGCTCTACAAAAATTCAACAAACCAGATATCAGTGTGAAAAGCACCCAAGCACGCCTAACCATGAGAAGCATCAAACACTTACGTTGGGGCTGTTGGGGCTGCTCTGTTGAAGGGTTCGGATCCGGTAAGGAGTCCGGACGTGCCCCTGTTGCTCTGAGGAGTCATCGAGCGACAACCCACGCGTCTTGGCCCTCTTGGCACTCTCGAGCTAACGTCCGGAAGAAGGTTGAGTGGAACTAGTCGGATAAGAGATAAAAGCAATAAATTGGAAGATTACAAATAGACAAGATCTTCTCTTCCTCTTCTTCCTCGGGGAGGCGGAAGATCAAACTCTGCTCGGTGACAGTTGGAGGAAGACTCCCTCGGCGCTTGGTGGTCGAGGCGCGACTCGAAGACCCGCCCGTCGCCGTGGGAATGAAGCGCTCAGTGCACGATGTTGCCGGTGGAAGCGCGTCGGCAAGCGGCTGTTGGACCATAAACCGCCCGCCACTTCTCGTCTTGTGGAAGCGTCTCCTTGGCGGCGGCAGGCCCCTCTTCGGCAAGCTACTTGGCAGGGAGGAGGCGTTGGCAGGCTCGCTCGGTTCGTTGTCGGGCTCGGACTGCTCCTCCTGCCGGCGAACTCTTCTCGGTCGGCCAAAGGCTTGCGCCTCGGCCCTCTCGCCTCCTCGGATGAACCCAAGCGGCGGCAGCAGCCTGCAGCCTCCTCCAGCCTCCGTGGCGATCGCGCCATCTCGATCGGTGGTGTCGCGGGTGAGCCGCCTCCTCCGTCGGCGGATCGGCACTTCAACTAAGTTGTCGAGCTTGCACTATTCGCCGGCAAGCTCCTGCCAAGTTGGCGATTCCATGGAATGCTGCTTGCGTATCATGGATGCTATCAGCGGCAATTGTTGCACGGCCAACTCCCCGGCAACATACCATCGGTTATCCGCTGACTTGAACAGCTCCGCAGCATGCCGTCAAGCTCCAGGTAGTGAAATTCAATTCAGACCTGGGCGCAGCCTCATGATATCCCGCGTTGGAATTCCCAAGCGGCTTCCTCTCTCCTCAAAGGGCAATCGGTGAAGGAAGTCAGCGAACTGCTCCTAGGTAAGCCACCTTCTTGTGGCATTAAATCCTAGTCGTGGCAATCTTCAACTGTCCTCCGGCGAGTTGCTCAATCGTGCCGAACTATGGGGTTTCCAGGCGATAAAGGCTTGGCTCCTCCTCTAAGATCCAGCACCAGTCAGCCTCCCTCCTCCCACTTACGCAACTCTCAATCAAATCGCTTCCTTCTCGATCCTAGAGGTCCATGCAATTCCTCGACAGCGGCTCTCTCCTCTCTCTGCGGGGTGAAGTAGTGGCGGAAGAGTCGGCGTTGGGTGGACCCGAAAAAGTTCTGCGAGATGTGCACGGCCATGGTGAGGATGGCATTGGGGTGAAGCCAAGGAGGTGGAGGCCATCGTGTTAATAACATCATGAAGAATTGAGAAAAAGCGAATGAGCCCACGAAGAAAATCGCGAAGAAGGGTGCCGATGGAGACCTTAAGCGGATGTGGCGGGGAGATGACCCTCGTCTTGGCGTGCACGGGTCTCCGTCGACGAAGAATAGTACATTTCCCAAGCTCCTTCTGTTGAGCGGGGATCGAAGAGGGCCGCTCCTTCCCTGGGAGCCTTCGCTTGACGATTCCGCCTTTTCCCTTATCGGCCTTGGCCATAGGGAGTGGTGGTGGAGGAAGCGGCGTTGGTAGCACCGGTGGCAATGGAGGCGGGCGTCGCTCTCTGGCTCGAGAAGAAGCGGCGGGGTTTCGATGTGCGCGAGGGCAAGTGGCCCTCCTGTTCTTGCTTATAAAGGGGGAGGGCGGGCGTTCGACATTCCCATTAAAGAATGCCCCGATCTCCCCCGGCGCCCGTCAGTGCGTGGCGTTCGTGGGAGGCGTAATGGACCAAGGTGAATAACGGCGTAATCAAGACCCGCGTGCCCGTGCCTGTTTTGCGGCCAGAGAGCTTAGCGCCGTGTGTGGCCCAGGCCGGGGGCTCCTGTCCGGTGTACTAGGTAAGGGTACCCTAGTACCCGAACTCGTCGCAGACGTTATGGCGCCTGACGAACGGCCGATGGCTAAGGTCTCGGCGGCTCCTTTGGAGCCATTCAAGAACAAAGTAGTCAAGACCCGGCAAGAGGAGCTTGCGGAAAATACTCAAGACACGAGCGAAACAAGGCCACGACAAGAGGAGCTTGCGGGAAGGCTTGGTGGCGACAAAAAGCGCGACAAGGTTCCTGCCGCGGCAGGCGCTTCTTGGCAGGCGACCTCTCTTCATCTCGCTCCAGCTCACCCGCCAAGGTGTCACCAGGGCTCTCCCAACTGCACGTGTCGGCGGGCTGTGCAGCCAGCGGGGAAGTAGCGACAGAGCGACAAGCTACCATCGTGGCAAGCGGGCGCCAGCCGGTCCACTTACCTGTTGATGAGGCGGGCATTGATGACTCTTGTCCCTTTCGAGTTAGGTATGATCTACCTTTGTACAAGCGGTGTACCTACCTATGTTTTACTATCTTACCCTTGTCTACTTGCCACATGTGGTGACCTTGTGCCTATAAAGGAGGCCCAAGTGCAGCGTGAAAGGGTTCGGTTCAACCGTCTTAGTTCATCCTGCTCATACGAGACCACACACTCGAGGCTAGGTTTGTAGCTCCGTTGCTCTAGCAAGAACACAAGATAATCCACTAAAGCAGCGTGGAGTATTATCTCTCCGGAAGGCTCCGGTGGGTAAACCAGCT
>JAHIAM010012280.1:0-19370 GCA_021605205.1 Aegilops longissima
TCTTTCGGTCCTAGATCTGGGGCGAGATCCTCTTGTAATGGTGGAGTGTTGTAACACCCGGATGTAACTTTCCACATTTGTAACTCAACTCTTGCCATTTCGGCGTTGTGATATGATATTCCCTCCGTGATTGGGTTTTTGTCTTCGTTTTGCATTTTGTCCATTTCATGCATTTTATATCATGTCATCATGTGCATCGCATTTGCATACGTGTTAGTCTCATGATTAGAGCATTTTCCGTTGTCCGTTTTGCAATCCGGCACTCCTATGTCCCCGCGTCCTTATGCGTTTTTCGTGGCCGGTACTAAACCTTCTCGAAATGGACGAGGTTTGTCAAGTGGCCTTGGTATACCACGGTGAACCACGGTCAAGTTGGGTCATTTGAGAGCTCGTTTGGTACTCAATGGTTAATCGCACCCTCGCAAAAGCCTCTTTTAAGTTGCAGCCCAACACCCCTTCAAAATAGTCCAATAACCCATCTAAGTCACTTCCATGCTCTCGTCGTTCGATCACGATCGTGTGGAAAGCTTACACCTCATTTGGACTCTCCTAGCTCCCTCTATGCCTATTTAAACACCTCCCCATCCAAATCCGGGTCTTCTTCCTCCGAAACCCTAGCCTTCCTCCTCCGCGCCGGACCGTCCGATCCGCCCGGACCCTATCGCCGCCCGTCCCGCAGCAGTGGCATCGCCACGTGGCCGTGTACGCCGCCCGCCCTTCTAGCTGCATGGAGCCCACGGAGACCAGCCGAACCGCCGCATGCCGCGCCCTTCGGCCCGCGCCCGCCCCCAACCCAGCTCCGCCGCCTCCCGCCCTCCGGTGGCGTCGCGGCATCTGCCCCTTGCCCGCCGTCGGCAGCGCCGCCCCCCCGCCGCCGCGGCGCGCCCGAGCAGGTCGCGGGACCTCGCCGCCGGTCCTCTGCATGGCCTCGCCCGCTTCGGCAACCGGCCCTCCCGCCGGCAGTGCGCCGCGGCCCCCTCCTCCAGCGGCCCGCCCTTGGCCTCTCCCTCCTCCTCCTCGCCCGGGCGAGCTCGCGGCCGCGCCATCGCCGCCTCGAGCCCGGCGGATCTCGATCTACTACGGGTTGACTTTTTTAATTTTCGTCTAAGTTTTTATTACATTGATTAATTTGTGGCATTTTCAACGCATCATAACTCTGCACCCGTAGCTTTGTTTTACGTGCGTGTAATATGTCAAAATGTTAGCCTCGAAGAGTAGATCATTTCATCTCATTGCATCATTTTCATTTGAGCTCATCTTGATGCCCAAAATGCTGTTGGAAGAGGGCTATGTGATGTTAGTTTACATTTCTTAACGAACATGCACTTTTGTTATTTTGCTATGATTGATGTGTGCACCCTATGAATTTGAGTCCTACATGTGTTTTGTAATATGCCATGCCATCTTTCCAGGGTGTATGCCATGTATTTTTGTGATCTATGTGGTGACTAGCACAAGCATGCAAACTAGGTGTCTGATGTTGCTGATTTCAGCTCTGTTTCTTGATATTTTGATGCCATGTTAACTTGATGCTACCAGAGATCTATGCATATTTTGAGATACTTCAGTAAGGATGTTTTGAACATATGGTTATGATCTATCCATCCATGCCTTTGTTTGCAATTACGGGTGCCATAGCTTGAGTCAATCAAGCTCTACTTTTGCTAAAATGTTTCTGGCAGATTGTTTACATGTTATTCAATTTTGCCAAGGTTGTTGTGGTTGATCCGTGTATGCTATGATATTGTTCTTGCCATGTATGTCTTCTATGCCATGTCTTCTTGATATAGGTATGCTTAGTTTATCATGAAAGGCTCTCTAGTGAGTGCTTTGAGCTTGTAAACATGCCTACTTGTTATCATTTTGCCATGCCATGTTTCTGAATCATTATGAAACTTGCCATTTTGACATGGGTGTTACTATATTTTCTGATCCTTTTTGGCTTATGGTCAGTAAAGGACTTTTGTTCTATGCTTTGAGTAGATTCATGCCATGCCTTGTTTTGCTATTATAAGTTCCTGTAGCATGTAGTTTTCTTGCTCTAAACATTGCTACGATGCTGTTTTTGCCATGTCGACTGATATTTTTTGCACTTTTGCCATGCTTGTTTGAACCTGTTATGATGTGATTTAGCCGTAGCTCAGTGTTCATCTTTTCTCAAGCATCTTAAGTAGATCACTGTCATGTGCTTTGTTGGTACGTTTGGGTGCAGTAGCTTAATTTCTTGTTGCTTGCTAAGTGGCATCATGCTGTTAATGGCAGATTGTGCCATTCTTGTTTTGCTTGTCATTTGCAAACCGTGCATCGATTCGGTGATCTTTATATCGATTTCACCGAAATCATCTCATCTTTCTAGCGGCAAACTTGGTTTGCCAAGTTGATCCTAGTTCATCTTTTCCTTCGGGCGCATATCGCATTGCATATCACATCTCGCATATCATGTCATGTTTTGCATCATGTTGGTTGTGCATTACCGTGATTTATTATGGTTCCTTTGTTTGTGTTCTTGCTTTGGGTAGAGCCGGGAGGCAGTGCGTGAGCGAGAACCTGTGAGAACACTTGCGAGGATCAAGCTTTCGACAACTCTGAGAACCTTGCGAGCAAGATGACCATACCCTCGAAATCACTTCTATCTTTGCTATGCTAGAAGCTCGCTCTTTTGCTATGCCTATGCTCGATGCCTATCACTTGCTATATCATGCCACCCATATTGCCATGTCAGCCCCTAACCATCCTTTCCTAGCAAACCGTTGTTTGGCTATGTTACCGCTTTGCTCAGCCCTCTTATAGCGTTGCTAGTTGCAGGTGAAGTTGAAGTTTGTTCCTTGTTGGAACATGGAGATGTTGTTCATATTTATAGCATGGTTACTTGTTGGGGATATCACAATATATATCTGCTATAATTAATGCATCTATATACTTGGTAAAGGGTGGAAGGCTCGGCCTTATGCACAGTGTTTTGTTCCTCTTGCCACCTAGTTTCCGTCATACGGTGTTATGTTCCTTGATTTGCGTTCCTTAGGCGATTGGGTGATTTATGGGACCCCCTTGACGGTTCGCTTTGAATAAGACTCCTCCGGCAAGGCCCAACATTGGTTTTACATTTGCCACCTAAGCCTTTTTCCCCGGGTTTCGCGAGCCGAGGGTCATCTTTATTTAACCCCGGACGGTGCTCCTTGAGTCTTTGGCTCGAAACAGTAGACTTGCGGGGCCACCAGGGGAAACTTCGAGGCTTGGTTTTACTCGTAGGATGTCTCATCCGGATGTACTTAAGCAGATTTGTGCAGCTCCTATCGGGATTTGTCGGCACTGTCGGTGGCTTTTCTGGTCTTGTTTATTCTTTGTCGAAATGTCTTGTAGTCAAGGATTCGAGATTGATCGGGTCTTCCGGTAGAAGGAATATCCTTCGTTGACCGTGAGAGCTTATAATGGGCTAAGTTGGGACACCCTGCGAGGTATCATCTTTGAAAGCGTGCCACGGTTATGAGGCAGATGGGAATTTGTTAATGTCGGTTGTAGAAAACCCGAAGTTGACCATAATTAAAATACACATCAACGCGTGAGTAACGTGATGGTCTCTTCTCGGCGAGTCCGGAAGTGAACACGATGTTGGAGTTATGTTTGACATAAGTAGTTCAGGATCACTTCTTGATCGCTACTAGCTTCACGTCCGTGCCTTGCTTCTCTTCTCGCTCTCTTTTGCGATGTAGCCACCATATATGCTAGTAAACTTGGCAGCTCCACCTTACAACTCTGTCCTTCCTATAAGCTTAAATAGTCTTGATCTCATGGTGTGAGATTGCTGAGTCCCCTTGACTCCACAGATTCTACAAAACAGTTGCGAGTTCCGGCGATGCGGTCACGGTGATCGGCCGAGCTCAAGTGGGAGTTCGACGAGGAGCGTGGTGGTTACTATGTGTCTTTTCACGATGATCGATGAGTGGAGCCCAGTTGGGACGATCGGGGATACATGTAGCATTTGGGGTATCTTCTTTTATTTTGGTTCCGTAGTGGGACCTTGAGTGTAATCTGAATGATGGATGTTTATTTATGTATTGTGTGAAGTGGCATTTGTAAGCCAACTATGTATCTCTTTCCTTATGTATTACATGGGTTGCGTGAAGATTACCTCACTTGCGACATTGCTTTCAATGCGGTTATGCCTCTAAGTCGTGCCGACACGTGGGAGATATAGCCGCATCGAGGCGTTACACTACGCCTCGTGTTACGCCTCTATACGGACCTGGCTTTGGGCACTGGCTGGTGGGCGCGATTGGCAATATCTCCGGATATAGTCCGTGAGCCCTCTTTTCCTAAAAAAGAAACGCTGGGCTTTAATGCGCATCGTAGAATAATACCTTGGAATAAGGCAGCGCGCCTTCTGCTGCGCGGTGCCTCGGCCCGACTGCGTGTCCCTTTGCCTGCCCGCCCTCGCGGTCCCTTGTTGGCCGATCGCCGCGAGCTCGGCATTCCGCCTCGAGATCCTCCACATGAAACACCATTGGTATCTGATAATAAAAAATAAGCACGGATGGATCATCTTGAATATTAGGACTTGGTCTCGATTACTTGTGAGGCGAGGGCGAGTCCGGGATAATCGGTTGTAATAGCCACCAAGGCGTTATCGATGCTCGATTGGTAAAATACCCCATCGATCAGCTCCACGGATATGTCCGGATCCTCTTGGGAGGCGGATCGAGGACCGTTCGAGATCCTCGGTTGTGGAGGAGGGCTGTTTATATCCTTCTGACCCGCGCAATTCTGCGTCGAAATCACAAGATAAGGTGCTTGACTATGGGAATATGGAGCGGATGGGCAAAAAAAGTGTACGCTTACCCGGCTTGGAGGATTGTACATAGAAAATCTGCCACGAGAATTGGCGTGGAGAATTCCTCCTCTTCTCCCTTGTACAATCACGGACAAGATCTTCGTCGGGCGGCAGCGATTCCGGCCTTGCGGCGCAGCGGTTGCATCATCCTCCGTTGAAATCCCACATGGGGTGGCCTCTATCTTGAGCGGCTGCACCCCCGCATAATGCATGTGGCCATGACCTCGATCATGGTCGGTCCGGAATGAGCTAACAGCCTTATCCGGCTCATCGGATAAAACGCCCTTGTCATTTTCCTCCACGAGGGCTCCGTGGGCCTTGACTCAGGCGCTTCTTCAAGGAGTATTATCAAACTCGGGGAGGCCCGATGCGAGCGAGGATCCGACGAGGACATCTTCTATATAAAACCATTACGAAGGCCGGTCTTGGACGCCTTCTTTGGGGTTCGGATAGATATCCGGTCGGCGATCGCCATGCCAGCTCCGCCCACTTGATATATTGACCCCGCCGAGCGGGGCACAAGGCAGAACAACTTCTTCCACAGTAGCGAAATGAGCATCGATGCCCAAAAACAGCTACGCAAAGGGCTCTGAATCCCATAATATGCAATATGGAGGCGGGCGTAGGTTGTGCGATTGGAGCCGTATAACTCGAGAGCCCCGGAGAAGCGGATGAATTGGAAATCGAGCCCTCTTATCAAATAAGGGACAAGGCATACCCGCTCTCCTTTGGAGGGATTGGGGATGCTCTCGCTTCTCTCCACCATTATAGGTGGCAAGCCCGGCTTGAACACAGGACCATGTAGGTGGGGAGAAACCCCTTGGCTTGGGCGTCACTAGCTGTTTGTGCGGGGCAGACATCTCTCCCAATCTCTAGGCTGAGGGCTGGGAGGCGAGAGGAGGATCTGCGTTGACTGGCCATGATGGAATGGATCTCTGTCCGGATGCGCTCCGATGAATGCTTTCATGAAGGGAAGGCGGTGTGATTTGGATCTAAATCCTCGTCTCTTTAAAAAGGCAGCTCATTTACACAACTAGGGTTAAATGTAAAAACACCCTGACTTTTCGCATTAAATGACGACACGTGGAAGATGGCCATTATTGGGTGTGGGAGCCAAGGGCGCAATATTCATGAGAAGCGGACACTATTCAGCGGTACAGAATTTGGAGAAGAACCCGCCTTGCAATGCGAAGACAATCTGCGCGCGGACTCATCGTCATGGAAGCCTGGTTAGGGAGCTCTCGAGGAGTCCTAGATTAGGGGTGTCGGATGGCGGACTATAACCTTCGGCGGACTCTGGACTATGAAGATACAAGATTGAAGACTTCGTCCCGTGTTGGATGGGACTTTCCTTGGTGTGGAAGGCAAGCTTGGCGATACGGATATGTAGATCTCCTCCGTTGTAACCGACTCTGTGTAACCTAGCCCTCTCCGGTGTCTATATAAACCGGAGGTTTTTAATCCGTGGGGCGAACAACAATCATACCATAGGCTAGCTTCTAGGGTTTAGCCTCTCGATCTCGTGGTAGATCTACTCTTGTACTACCCATATCATCAATATTAATCAAGCGAGGTAGGGTTTTACCTCCATCGAGAGGCCCGAACACTGGGTAAAACATCGTGTCCCTTGTCTCTGTTACCATCCGCCTAGGCGCAGTTGGGACCCCTACCGAGATCCGCGGTTTGACACCGGCGGTGCGAAGTCGTCATCCCAGCGGACATAGCGTCCGACTCCCACAGTCACCATGTACACGAGGAGAAGCGGAAGAAGCACGTCAAGGCGGCGTCGATCTGCGGAAGAAGGGCGGTTGTGCACTCAGCGGTCCGGCATCTACCAACGAGCTGCGCCGATACTACAACGGAAGGTCAAGCGAGATCTTTTCAAGAAGGAGACCTTGTGCTCCGGCTGATCCAGCGAACAACCGGCCGGCACAAGCTCTCGGCACCTTAGGAAGCCCTTTCATCATCGGACAAAGTATTGAGCAGCGACTCCTACTACGATCGATGCTCGAAGCCCCGAACACGCAAGAAAGGGCGACTCGGCAAAAGGCAGGCGGCCATGGAATACAAACCTCCTCCGAAGATTTTCAGATTAATGCGGTATGTACCATGCTACCTTTTGTATTAAAATCACGAAGACTTGGGCCCCAGAAAGAGCTCGGGGACTGCCCTCTTTATCTATATGATAAAATTATGCCTCTGGTATGTTATTCTTTGTTATGCCGCTTGCCTTTGGGTTAAACTAATCGGCCGGAGACTGCCGTCTTGCCCTATGAAATGCTTCACTGCAGCCGGACAAGTAGTGTGGCACTTAAGCCATCTCCTGTCGAGAAGCCGCAGCTCATGGGCTTGGCATGCAGGTGGGCAGGAGTAAGGTAGAATGGGTGTCCACATGAAAAATAGCTAAGGACTCAAAGCATGTACATAGTTTAAGCGGCTTCCGACCTTTTTAACCGACTCTGAGCAGCCGGCTGCGCGTTTTCTACTCAACTTGCTAAAAGAACTCAAAGCGGCTAAGTACTTGTCTTCCCAAAGCAGCCAAGTGCTTGACCCAGCAGATCCATGAAGCTATCCGGCCCAGCAAGGCGGCAACCAAGGGAAAGCGGCAAAGGAAAAAGCCAAAGGAGCAATAAGCAAGAAGAGATGCAACTCGAGAAATATTTACATAGTAGAGGCCCTTGGCGAATCTTTAAGCAGTTCAAGATACACCCACGGGTGGGGTTGTACAACAACAAGTTCTTGAGACTATCAAGCAGATAAAAACAAAGATAAAGTGGCAGCCTAGGAAGAGGCGGAGGCAGGTTCGGAGGCTCGGAGGTCGGTGGTGCAGTTGTTAGGCGGACGGCTGGTCGGTCTCGGCTTGATCCTCCGGTGGTAGCCCGGCTCGGCAGGCGCCGCCCGTTCTTTGGGCCTTGATCGAGTGAGGCTGGCCATCCGCTCCATCTCTGAGTGCCTCCCTTCGCCTCCCTCCTCCGCCTCACCTTCCTCCTCGCCCCTTGGGCCGATCACCTCCTTGAGTCCTCGATGTCGTGCAGATTCATCCCGAACCACTCGGCGCCTCTTAGCTGTTTTCAGCCCGCTCTGGGGCGAAGATGCTAGTGTCGGTGTACTCGGCGTCGGCGTCTTGGCAGCAGCGAGGCGTCTTCCACGACTGCCAACTCCTCACGGGCCTCTAGCCGGAGCGTGGCTAGCTGGGCTAGGCTCAGCCAGGATACCACGCCTTAGCCGAACTCAAGGCCAGCGCGCTCGGTCCGGGCCAGGCCTCCGAGCCTCAAGGCGGCCAGCCCGCGACCTCCGGCCGGTCGGCAGTCCGGTAGGAGTCTTGTGAGCCTGCTATGATCGGCCCACAGCGGCGATCGCTGGCGCCGACCTGCGCTAGCCGGCGCAGCATCCGGTGAAGTCGGGCGGCGAGCCTCGATCTTTCGGGATCTGTTCATCAAGAGTTGAGGCGTCGGTAGTGATATTTGCGCCATCCGCCCTCCGCGCCGTGGTCAGCCTCGATGGCTTGGTTGGCTGACTGCAGTGGCGGGGAAGAAATCTGCCAAAACGAAGAGCGAAGAAAGAAGTCAAACACGGTCGGCTCGACCAACGGCGGCAACTCAAAAAAGGAAAATGAGGAGAAGCTCACCGTCGGCGAGATACTCGATCTCATGGAAGGCTGGAGGCCCGCGCCATCGCTTCCTTGTCGATCCGGGAGGAGCAGCTTCGCTCGCGAACTCAGCAAGGAGGCGCTCTCCTTTTCTTCCGCCTCCTTGCAGGTCTTCTTGAGCAGCTCATACGCTTTCTGCCCGATTCTTGTGACCAGCAGATCATGCTCTGCGGCTAGCTTGTTGCACTCCTCCCCCTTCGAATGCAGAGCGGTGTTGGCCTCGCCCAGCTGCTGCTGCAGGGTGGCGTTGGCCTTTGAAGAAGAAGAAGAAAAAGGGGCGTCAGTCGTCAACAAGGAAGAAAGGTCGCCGGGAGATCAGCACTTTGCTCGTGCGGTCGGCGAATCTCGGGGACTACAGCCAGCGGAGTGCGCTTGGCATGCCCATGAGAAGAAAGAGGACTCCTCGGCTCTCGAGCAAGTTGGCGGTCCGCAGCCAGTTCTTCAGCGTTGACATTGAAGGCGGTCGCGCGGAGATTGTGTAATCCCGTGACAAAATTCCGGACAAGTGATTAGTACTTGGAATTCGCGATCGAGTTCCAAGCCGCTGCTCGGACCAGCCCGAAACTTCGGGGACTACACAGTGGAGTCGTGGCGCGCACAAGAAAGAACAAAAATAGAAACAAAGAAGGAGAAGCGTGCCGGATGGCTCCTTGCGATGCAGATCGCCTTGGTGCGAGTTCGGATGGCGTGCTTCGGCTACGATCTTGGCACGGACTTCGAAGCGCCCGATTCAGCGGGCTGTCCGCCTCCCGCACCCACGGAGGAGTCACGGATTAGGGGTGTTCGGATAGCGAACTATCACCGTTGGCGAGGACTCTGGACTATGAAGATACAAGATTGAAGACTTCGTCCCATGTAGGGATGGGACTATCCTTGGCGTGGAAGGCAAGCTTGGCGATACGGATATGTAGATCTCCTACCATTGTAACCGACTACGTGTAACCCTAACCCTACCGGTGTCTATATAAACGGAGGTTCTAGTTAAATGGGGCGAACAAACAATCATACCATAGGCTAGCTTCTAGGGTTTAGCCTCTACGATCTCATGGTAGATCCACTCTTGTACTACCGTATCATCAATATTAATCAAGCGGGGTAGGGTATTACCTCCATCGAGAGGGCGAACACAGGTAAACATCGTGTCCCTTGTCTCGTGTTACCATCCGCCTAGGCGCATAGTTGGGACCCCCAACCCGAGATCCGCGGTTTGACACGGCGTTGGTGCTTTCATTGAGAGTTCCTCTGTATGTCGTCATCCTTAGGCCCGATGGCTCTTCGATATCAACAACGGCGCGGTCCGGGTGAGACTTTTCTCCCCGGACAGATCTTCGTGATTCGGCGGCTTTGCCTGCGGCCAATCCACTTGGCCATCTAGAGTAGATCGAAAGCTATGCCCCTGGCGTCGAGTCGATTTGGGATTTGAACTACGGCCGACATCCGTGGAGACTTGACCTTCGAGGATTGAACGCGCCAAAGCGTGCCGCCTTTGTCTCGATGGGCACGATCTGGCTATGCCGCCCGAGCGAGTGTCTGGATGCCGCAGCGTCGCTCCGACCCTTAGCTCGAGTCGACTCCGCCGATCGAGGGCGAGTGGTTGGACACGCCTCGGGGCTATGATCTCTGGCGATTGGCGGACTCCATCCTGTCGCTGCGAGCCGTGACTCCAAGGTGCGGACTCCTCTCCGGACTCCGAACCCTCCGCGCCCCGCCAATCGAATCCGATTGGGCGCGGTTATGGAGTTCAACATTGCGGACATCTTTCGGCACTTCGCCCTTTGGCGACATCCTGAATTCACTAAAGTCTCTCTTTATCGGAGAGCCTGGCGGACTACGATCAGGAAGGTTGGGATGCGGACGGCGAAGAAATTCAGCGCACACCACCACCCACTTTGTAGCCGATGTCGATGATTTAACGACATGCCGACTACGACTCCGAAGACATCGGCGGTATGGGCGGCGATCTTGGAGGCGACCAAGAACCAGCGCCTACTGGGGCACTAGAAGGCCACCTCGTCATCGACATATACATGGTGGACATCCCAAAAGATGGGAGCGTCGATGGAATAGTGGAGAGAGACCCTCAAGAAACAATAGCGGCGGCGTCGTGGCGCCGCTCTAAATCCCGCCACAGCAAAAGCGGTGATTCGGCGCGGAGATAATAACACCCGGACGGTCTTGAAGACAACCCCCTCCGGCAGGATTCAACACGGGAGGAGGGAGAAGCCAACCCTCATGATAGAGCGGCGGAGAGAGGGAGGTGGAGGGCGATGCTTATATGCCTCCCTCCGAAGATGAGGCAAGCCTCGACTATGGCGAATTTGTGGTGCACGAGGATCCCGCCGAACATGGCGTTTCAAGCGCGGGCTTATGGCCACGACAAGCAGCCTCAAGAAAAAGCAGCAGCAACTTAGAGCTGACCAAGACTTGTAGGTGAGATGGACTGAAGTCCTTGCGGCCGAAAGTCACGAACTTCGAGCGCCCCTCAAGAGATACCCAAAGCAGGCTGCTACCCCAATTAGAGAAGCAGCACCATCACCGGCGCATGATCATGGCTGACCGGCCTACCGTGGCATGACGGAGAGGCCTCTAGACCCTCCATTCAAGCCGCACCCGATGTCGCTCGAAAAGTACCAAGCACGGGAAGCGCGCCGGACCTGCGAGACATATTGGAGGATAAGGCAAGGCAAACAAGATTGATCTACGGATCGCGTGGGTGCCCACGACCGCGTGACGATAAGCGTCACGCTGGATACAGACAATTCGGCGGGCGAACACGATGAACAAAGCTCATTTGAGCTGCGTCGTGATATAGCTCAATCTGAGGCTGGAACCCCACTATGCTTCACGAGGCGAAGTGATGGATCATCAAATCCGGAGGTTTCAAACCCGAAACATCGAATCATACGATGGCACAGCAGATCCTGCGGTTTGGATCGAGGACTACCTCCTCCATATCCACATGGCCAGCGGTGATGATCTACGCCATCAAATACCTCCCACTCAAGCAAAAGGACCAGCTCGGCATTGGCTTAACAGCTTGCGGCCGAACTAATTGGTTGTTGGGAGGACACGGAAGCCGCATTCCTTGATAACTTCCGGGGCACATATGCGACCACCGGAGCCGATGACCTCAGCCACATAATTCAGCAGCCAAAAGAATCGGCGGAACAATTCGGACGGTTCCTAACCAATAAAAATCAAATCGTTGATTTGTCCGGATGTAGAGGCCCTTGCAGCCTTCAAACATAACATCCATGACGAGTGGCTTGCCCGGCACCTAGGGCGGAAAAGCGAAATCCATGGCAGCCCTCACTGCGCTCATGACCGCTTTTGCGGCGGAGAGGACAGCTGGCTAGCTCGATAACAACGACCAAAAACCCTGGTAGTTCGGATACCAAGGACAGCAATGGCAGGTCGGCGTCGCAACAAGCACAAGAGCGCGTGCTTGGCGATAATCTGAAGATATGGCGATCAATGCGGATTGAGCTCTAAACCGGTCAGCGGAAAAAGATGTTCAAAAGAAATACTCAGGGCCGTCAATCTGGACCGAATACTCGATCGCTCGTGCCAAATACATGGCACCCTGAAAAACCAGCCAACCACACCAGCAGGATTATTGGGTCTTCAAACAGGCGAGCAAGTTAAATGCAAACTCAATGACAAGGGGCTGCATAAGCGATGGCGAGGAGGAGCCCGGACGCCGAACAATAAAGGACGAAGGTTTCCCCCACAAGTGCGGACGGTGAACATGATATCATAACCCACATACCCAAAGGGAGGCGGAGCGTGCGCTAAAGGGACATATATGCGATGGAGCGATCGCCCCAAAGTTCAACCCATGGTCCTCCTGCCCGATCACCTTTGATCGAAGGACCACCCACTAGCATCCGCCACGGCGGATTCGCGCGATGGTTCTTGACCCAATCATTGGTGGTTTCACCTCACTAGAGTCTGATGGGCGGCGGTAGCAACTGAACCTGCTCTACCGGGATACGGTCGCGTAAAATGGGCATAGACCCTCAAGTTAAACCCACAAAGGCGACCTTTAAAGCGTCATACCAGGTGTAGAGGCCAATTATGCAGGCTCAGTTACACTCGAAGTGGTCTTGGATCCCGGATAACTTCGAGCGCGAGTTAATCTTGACATAGTCCCGTTCATGATGGCTATCACGCCTTTGCTTGGACGAACCGCATTTGCAAAGTTCAATGCGGTGCCCTTTCGCATACCTCAAGCTCAAGATGCGAGGCCCTCGAGGTAATCACGGTCAATGGAAACACGAGCGCTCTCTCCGAGCGGAGGAGCATCTGGCTGACCCTCGCGGCGGAGGTGCAAAGCAGCCTCTCACAGCAATTCTCGAGTCCGGACTATTAAGCGTCCGAGACACCGTCAAGCGAGCCGGAGTAACCTACAACAAGACCGCTGGCACGATTCGAGCCAGCGTAGCAATCCGGCTAACCCCAGCCCTCGCGAAATTGCGAAGCGATTACTACTGGCGTACATAACTACGCTCTGGAGATACCATGGGCATAAGGGGAGGGCACGACCACGGCTGCGCCAGAATCTGGCTCAACGCACGAGGCTCCGATTGTGTCATTCTTTTTCTTTCTTATTTTCTCTTACTTTCGGGACTCCGTTTTCCGAAGCCTGTCCGGCACTAAAATTGCCGAACTCACGATGCAACAGCGGGGAAGCGAAAGCTCGTCGAGTGTCCAAGTGGTCTCTACTCGAGCATTATACCTGTTTTACATACCATCCGCAGCTTACCCTTTGGAGGGACATGTCAAATAGTCCCATCCCTTGCTTATCGCACTATTTGTATCGTTCGCTTTCATTGCAGTACCTTTTGAATAAACAATACATAGCTTTTGCCTATTATTGCACTCCTTTCTTTATCTATATATATGTTCATTTATGGCATATTGCACCCGTACACTTTGAGTGCAGCCAATACGCCGAGGCTTAAGTACCCCAAAAATATGGTGTGATAAGTCGAACACTTTCACAAGTCGGCACCCGAACTTATAGCATTATATGCATCGGCTCGAATCATGTCTTGGGTCAATAGTTTGGTTTGCCCGGCTCCCATGTTTTGGTACCTTACGTTCCGTTATATCGGCTAAGGTAGCGCTGGGAGAACCACTGCGATTGTGCCCGCTTGAGCTGGGTTGAGCACCTCGGTGGAAAGCTAAAACTGACCATCATGATAGAGGCGAGGCGATACGCTGTTCGAGAGGTTTTTGGGTCCCTAAAGACTTATGCAGCTTAGGCGAGTCGGCATTGTCCGGCCAAAAGGCGTGGATAAGCGCCCGAACTCGGTCTTCGAATACTAGGGGCTTCGCGAAATTTAAAATTATAAATTCTATGGCTAAGTGAGAGTGTTCAAGCACTATAAGTCTGGTTGCCTTGTTACGTTGCATTGGCGCCTCGCTCGAAGGACCCAGAATGGGAACAAGCGCTCAAGTTTATCGAACACCCAGCACTTTCGTGGCATGGGGGCTGAAGCCAACGACTTGCCATCTCTCAAATTTGATAAACGACCGCACAGAAGGTAATATTTTAAATTCACAAGTGTTGCTTAGCGCATATGAACAAGTTTTCAGCGTACAGGATAACAAATGCGAGTCTATTCAAAATTACATCTTGGAGCATTCACCGCTATAAAGCGGGCACCCTTCATAGCGCCCTCATAGTACATTTCAGACTTGCGATGCTCCTTGCCCTTGGTGGCCCGTCCGTCACAAGCTTCTCGCATCCAGCTTGCCCGGTGCACTTTAGCTTGCGGGCAAGGGCCTGAGGCACCTTCAATCTTGTGGAGCTCTTGATGACTTCAATCCATGGACAGCGTCCACCGGCCGCGCACTAGCCAGTAGCTCCAGGCATGGCTTCCAATAGCCACAGCCGAATTATGAGGCCCTTCATGGCGGTTCGGCGACCTTGTGGAGCTCGACCAGCTGCTTCAGCTGGTGCGCTCGAGAACACGGATGTCGGCCTCGACATCTTGAGACCAGAACACCTTTTCCGTCGAGCTCCCCTACTTGGCGGTGGTGAAACAGCGGCGGCATCGGTTACCTCTGGGGCAGATCTGCGTATGCTCTGGAGAGCTCGAGATTCGGGTAAGTAATAGGTAATTCACTTTCACATGCTTGCTTTGCATAAATAATGCCTTACCGCCGCTATCTTCTTTAATGATTCAATTTCTTGGAGGCTTTTGGGCTTGGCCTTAGCGGCTTTGGCACTCTCAAGAGCAGCGAGCTCGGACTCTCGGGTCTTGAGTCATGCTCCAAACTCGTGTTTTTCCACGAGCACAGGCTCTTGCCGCACCTCCGCCACCCGCGCCTCTGCTTCTCTCTCGCTCGGTGCGCTCGCATGACCGCTTTGCTTCGGACACGGACACGCTTCCTTGAGGTCGCCACCTCGTTCGTGGCCCTACAATACCCGTTAGTCTGTCATTTTGCAACAAATCCTTTCTATAAGGTATTTCTTTAATAAGGTAGTACTTACCTTCCTTGTCTTGAGCTGCTTCTTGGCAAGGCCGAGCTCGTTCTCGGACCGCTCGAGGCTGCTTCAATGCATTGACCTCCATGATCGGTCTTGGCGAGAGGTCGGCATGCAGACTGCATTCCCATATTGACATACTTATGTTAGACTCCTGCGTATATCTTTTTAGATCCTCGGTCCGGCTTTTCTTTCCGAACACGAACTAAGCATCGAGGGCTCTGTCTATCGGTAATATTTTTTACATATTCTAAACTTACCTCAAAGCACTGTTAGAAGGCTGATGCAGGCTTCAGTCGGCTCGCTCTTGGCGGACTGAACTTTCAGATCACCACACTCATAGCAGTGCGGTGATCCTGCGTCGATCAGGCGCCGTTAAGCGCCTCCAGCCAAGCTATCCAGTGCCTCCGGATGGGCCGGAGGTCACGGCGTCGCGATCTCGCCCTTCTTCTGAAGGGCCGCTTGCGGACTTGGAACCCGAAGGTTTGATGCGAGTCCGGCACTGGGCTGGACTTAGAGCCCTCTGGGGTCTCGCCCCTTGCGCCCGAGTCCGGGAGGTGGCCTTGCGGCGCCTCCGGACCACCTCCTCCTGGTTGGGCCCTTTTGGGACTCCACCAGCGGTGTCGTCGGTGACACGAGGAGAGGAGGCGGTCGGAAGTGAAGTGCTATTCACATCCAGCGAACCCAGGAGCCGCTTCGGCAAGCGGCGAGCTCATCCTTAGGCGGGCTACATGGTTATATTCGGCGTTAGAAGACACTATCGACAAATAAAAAGCCATGAGCTATGCAGGTCCGGACACTTACGATCTCGCCGGGGCTTGGCCTTGTTGGCCCTCCTCCTCGTCGTTGTCGGCGTTGGTGGAGAAGTCCGGAGGAAGGTCCTTCCTTTCTTGGACCCTCCGGCCTCCCGGTCAGGCGACCTTCCTTTCTTCTCTCCCCGATGGAGGAGAGGCTTCTTTCCTCCTCCTCTTCCTCGGAGGAGGATTCCGCCTCAGAGTCGTCGGACGATGAGTCCGAGCTGACACTGGCGTCGGGAGCTCCTTGAGTTCCGTGGCCTTCTTCTTGGCCTTCTTCTCCGGCACCACGTGAGGTGCGCCCGGCCAACAACCAAATCAATCGAGGCGTCTGCTGGAGTCTTACAGCAAGGGCGGACGGTTAATCTGTCCGGATGTCTTCAACCAGATCTGTCAAAAGTTAGGGAGTTTTAGATCCCATAGAGTCAAACTATGAAAACAAGAGTCCATAAAGGGTAAAATAGCTTACCTCGGCAGCTTGGCGCTGCAAGCTAAATCCGCGATCTTGGTGGCGGATGTAGAACCTCGGCGCCCTTGAACAACACCTTCGAGCATCTTCGTGCGTGGTGTCGAAAAGCCTTTTCGAGTTTGGTGCTGCGGATCAAACTCCCACAATTTGAAAGGCCGTTGTTGGCATGGGAGAATCCGCGGATGAGCATCACTGGATTCGTTGACAAGCTGAGATTCTTCTCCACCAGGTTTGAGACGCAGGTTTGGAGTCGGACAGCTCGTCTGAATTACCCATGAGGCCGTCTCTTTCCATGATATGAGCCGTGTGGGGAAGCGGATCGAATTCAGGGCCGCCGCCCATTGAAATCAGCGGCTCGGTGATGTAGAACCATCGATTGCCACCTTTATGGTCTCCACAAAGACCCTCGAGCCATAAGACTTTGGACATCTTGCCAACCATGGCACCTCCGCACTCCGGCTTGGCGGCCGCCCACTACCTGCCGACTTGACATTGAAGATCTTCAGCCATAAGCGAAGTGAGGCTGAATCAGAGGAAGGCCTACCGCACATAACGATGAGCGCCGAGATGTTGAGGATGAAATTAGGGCCAGATCATGGAAGTCCAGGCCGTGGTTGAACATGAGCCCCGGACAAATGGGTGAAGTGGAAAACCTAGTCCATGGAGGAAGTGGGTGAGAACACCACCCTCTCATGGGGCCGGGGGTTGGAATGAGCTGCCCCTCGTCGGGGGAGCCGGTCTTGCGATGTCGCTGGACAAGTATCCGACCTTCGCAGCTTTTGGCGTGCCCTCCGTGGCGGAGGAGGCCATCCTGCCTCCCGCTCCGGACATAGTTGGAGAAGGTTGAGGTGGTATGTGCGGACCACAGGCGCTGGAGCTCAGTCTTGTGAAATGGATGAGCAAAAGGAGGAAGAAGGCGTGGGTGAAAAGGTGGATCCTTATCCCTTATATGAACGGGCAAAACTATCGTCCCCGCTTGACTGGTAAAACTAAGCTTATCTCCCAAGCATCGTAATCAATGGCGGCGGTTGGGTTACCCACATCCGTATTGATGGGAATCCCGGAATAAGGGGCACGATCTCCGCTCACGATAAGGCGTGCCAAGAAACCGCCTCGCTAAGCGGCTGAGGTGGAACAGTAAAAATGATTCATATAAAGGCCTGGCCGTGGTGTGATGTCACGCTGCGGAATCGTCGTGAGATCTGTGCAAATTATTCTCTCTATGGTAGTATGTGGAACTTGTTTTGCGAGCGGACACTATCCTTGTGTTCAAAATCTTCTATAGAAGTATTGAGAGGAGGAACCCGCCTTGCAATGCCGAAGACAATATCGCGCCCGGACTACGTCGTCATTGAAGCCTGGTTCGAGAGAGCTCTTGAGGAGTCTGGATTAGGGGTGTCGGGATAGCGAACTATCACCGTTGGCGGACTCTGGACTATGAAGATACAAGATTTAAGACTTCATCCGTGTCCGGATGGGACTATCCTTGGCGTGGAAGGCAAGCTTGGCGTCTGGATATGTAAATCTCTTACCATTGTAACCGACTACATGCAACCTAACCCTACCGGTGTCTATATAAACCGGAGGTTCTAGTCGAAGGGCGAACAAACAATCATACCATATGCTAGCTTCTAGGGTTTAGCCTCTCACGATCTCGTGGTAGATCCTCTTGTACTACCCATATCATCAATATTAATCAAGAAGGGTAGGTGTTACCTCCATCGAGAGGGCGAACCTGGTAAAAACATCGTGTCCCTTGTCTCCTGTTACCATCCGCCTAGGCGCGCAGTTGGGACCCCTACCGAGATCCGCGGTTTTGACACGACACCCACCACAGCCAGGGCGCGGCGCTCGTCGCCTCGGTGTCGGGATCATGAGCTTCGATGCCGGTTTCAGGGGCAGGGCACCGAGCCGCCTTCACAAGGCGGCGTGCGTCGGCGTGCCGACTTGGAGGATTAGGCCCGCCACCACCTGCGTCTTGATCGGCGGCCTTTGGCGGATCGGCTGGCTGCTCGCCTTGCTTGGCGCTTCGAGGCGGCGGCGGTGGCGGCGCGATCACATCTAGCATGGGCGTCACCGCCGTCCTTCTCCATGGCGGTTTTTCGCCGCGGCTTCCCGATCTGCCAGTGAACTCCGGGCGGCGGCGCGAGTTGGCGAGGTGATGAAAACCGCTCATTGGCGGTGCATGGCTTCTTCAGCCTGCTTCACCGCTTCTGACGATAACCCGGCCTCTGCCGGCTTCTTCTTGGCGGCGGCCTCCGCCTTCTCGGTAGGCGGCATCTTCCTCTGGCGCTTCTTTTGCGCGTTCTACTCTGTCGCCTCCCGGTCGGCTGGCCGGTGTAAGTGCAACTATCCTAGGTTGTTTTGGTAATTCATAACAACTTATAGCTCATTGAGCTAATGCTATTCCAAGACAAATATTTCAGGAAAGCTCAATGAATGGCATGGCATGGTATATGAAAGTGGATCCGTCAAAATATTAAGGACAAAGGACTGGCGCAAGCTCAAAAGCTCAAGACTCTACATTTTACATTTAGTGATCCAAGATCACATTGAGTCTCTGAGGAAAAGCCAATACTATCAAGGAGGGATGAGGTGTTGTAATGAGCCTCTTGCTTCATGTGCTTGTGATATGCTCCAAAACCCTCCACTACTTTCTCACATCCACATATGACCTAAACCTAAAGTCAAACTTCGGCCCTACCGATTTTTTTCTATCCGGCATACGAGTTCAAATGTCATAGCCTTTGCCACAAACCCTAGGCAAATCGGTCTCACCGATAGGGATCTCGGTCTCACCGAGATGGGATTATAATCTCTGTTTCCCTTCGTAATGTTTTGGTCTAACGAAGTGGCGATCGGTCCCACAAGAGATTGCAATGTAAACTCTCTGTTTCCCTTTACGTAACTTTTGGTCTCACGAAAAGGCGAATGGTCGAGTTTACGACCAACTCTCGGTTAGCTAATTACCAAATTCGGTCTCACGAGTTTGTATGTCGGTCTCATCGACATTACGTTATGCCTAACCCTAACCATATCGGTCCTACCGGTTGCATGTCGATCCGAAAACCCTAACGGTCACTAGGTTTACTAAATCGGTCCGGCCGAGGTTTTATGATTCGGTCCCACGAGTT
>JAHIAM010012282.1:0-29291 GCA_021605205.1 Aegilops longissima
AGGAGTTCTGAGAATAAGCAGAGACTAGTTGAAGGGAAGTGGCGATGAGTGTTGGAAGTTGTTCGAGATTGATATGATCATCATGCTTTACTCCTATACTTCCGGGATTAGTGTTAAACCTAAATAAATGTTATTTGGCGTTTGCGTTGAGCATAAATATGATTTGATCATGTTTATTGTATCTGATTATTCATTTAAAGTCAAAGAATAATTGTTGTTACTGTTTACATGAATAAAACCTTCAATGGTCATACACCCAATAAAATAGTTTGTTGGATCTCGATCGTAGTGATACACATATTCATAATATTGATGCCAAAATATGAAAAGTTAATAATGATAGTGCAACTCATTTGTGCACTTTGCCATTTAGAGTCATATTGGTGTAAAGCGCATGAAGAAACTCCATGCTAATGGGATTTTGGAATCACTTGATTATGAATCACTTGATGCTTGCGAACCATGCCTTATGGGCAAGATGACTAAAACTCATTCTCGGAACAATGGGCGAAACAAATGACTCATTGGAAATAATACATACTAATGTATGCGATCAATGAGTGTTGATGCTAAATGGCAAATATCGTTATTTTATGACCTTCACAGATGACTTGGCGAGATATGGGTATATCTACTTGATGAAACACAAGTGCGAAACATTTGAAAAGTTCAAAGAATTACGAGTGAAGTGAAGAATCATCGTAACAATAAAATAAAAGTTTCTACGATATGATGCGCAGAGGAAAAATATTTGAGTTCTGAGTTTGGTCTTCAATTAAAACAAAGTGGAATAGTTTCACAGCTCACATACATGGAACACCACAGCGTAATGGTGTGTCGAATATAAGTACCGCACTTCATTGGATATGGTGTGATCTATGATGTATCTTACCGATTTACCACCATCGTTTTGGGTTATGCATTAGAGCAGCTGCATTCACGTTTAATAGGGCACCATCTAAATCCGTTGAGATGACCTTTGTATGAACTATGGTTTAGCGATGAAACCTAAGTTGTCGTTTCTTAAAGTTTGAGGTTGCAATGCTTATGTGAAAAAGTTTCAACCTGATAAGCTCAAACCCAAAGTCGGAGAAGTCGTCTTCATAGGATACCCAAAAGAAAATGTTGGGTACACCTTCTATCACAGATCCGAAGGCAAGTTTTCGTTGCTAAGATGGATCCTTTCTAGAAAAAGTTTCTCTCGAAAGAGGTGAGTGGGAGGAAAGTAGAACTTGATGAGGTAATTGTACCTTCTCCCTTATTGGAAAGTAGTTCATCACGAAATCAGTTTGGTGATTCCTACACCAATTAGTAAAGTTAATGATGATGATCATGAAACTTCAGATCAAGTTGCTACCAAACCTCGTGGGTCTTCGGAGTAAGATCCGCACAGTGAATGCGGTAATCATAATTACGGAAGTCATGTTACTAGATCATGATGAACCTACAAAATATGAGAGCGATGATGAGCCAGATTCATGAAATGGCTTGAGGCAATGAAATCGAGATGGGATCCATATATGAGAACAAAGTGTGGACTTTGATGGAGTTGCCCGATGATCGGCAAGCCATATTATATAAATGTATCTTCAAGAGGAAGACAAATGCTGATAGTAGTATTACTATCTACAAAGCTCGACTTATCATGAAAGGTTTTCGACAAGTTCAAGGTGTTGACTACAATGAGATTTTCTCAAGCATGGCGATGCTTAAGTCTGTCCGAATCATGTTAGCAATTGCCACATTTTATGAAATCTGGCAAATGGATGTCAAAACTACATTCTTTAATGGATTTATTAAAGAAGAGTTGTATATGATGCAACGAAGGTTTTGTCAATCCTAAAGGAGCTAACAAAATGTGCAAGCTCGGCGATCCATCTATGGACTGGTGCAAGCATCTCGGAGTTGGAATATATGCTTGATGATTTGATCAAAGCATATGGTTTTACAGACTTTTGGAGAAGCTGTATTTACAAGAAAGTGAGTGGGAGCACTCTGACATTTCGATAAGTATATGTGAATGACATATTGTTGATCGGAAATAATGTAGAATTATACACAAAGCATAAAGGAGTATTTGAAAGGAATTTTTTAAAGAAAGACCTCGTAAAGCTACTTACATATTGAGCATCAAGATCTATTGAGATAGATCAAGGCGGCTTGATAAGTTTTTCAATAAGTACATACCTTGTCAAGATTTTGAAGTAGTTCAAAATGGAGCAGTCAAAAAAAAGTTCTTGCTTGTGTTGCAAAGGTGTGAAATTGAGTAAGACTCAAATCCCGACCACGGCGAGAAAATAGAAAAGAGAATGAAAGTCATTCCCTATGCCTCGATCATAGGTTCTATAAAGTATGCTATGCTATGTACCGGACCTATTGTATACCTTGCTCATGAATTTGGCAAGGCGGTACAATAGTGGTCTAAGAAGTAGATCCTTTGGACATTGGTCAAGAATATCCTTAGTGAGGACTAAGGAAATATTTCTCGATTATGGAGGTGATAAAAGAGCCCGTCGTAAAGAGTTACTAACGATGCAAGCTTTTACACGATCCGGATGACTATAAGTCTCAATCTGGATACATATTGAAAGTGGGAGCAATTAGCTATAGTAGCTCCGTGCGAGCATTGTAGACATAAAATATTTGCAAAATACATACGACTCTGAATATAGAGACCCGTTGACTAAGCTTCTCTCACGAGCAAAACATGATCATACCTTAGTACTCTTTGGGTGTTAATCACATAGCGATGTGAACTAGATTATTGACTCTAGTAAACCCTTTGGGTGCTGGTCACATAATGATGTGAACTATGGGTGTTAATCACATACTGAGATGTGAATATTAGTGTTGAATCACATGATGATGTAAACTAGATTATTGACTCTAGTGCAAGTGGGAGGCTAGAGCGAAATATGCCTAGAGGCAATAATAAAGTTATTATTTATTTCCTTATTTCATGATAAATGTTTATTATTCATGCTAGAATTGTATTAACGGAAACATAATACATGTGTGAATACATAGACAAACATAGTGTCACTAGTATGCCTCTACTTGACTAGCTCGTTGAATCAAAGATGGTTAAGTTTCCTAGCCATAGACATGAGTTGTCATTTGATTAGCAGGATCACATCATTAGGAGAATGATGTGATTGACTTGACCATTCCGTTAGCCTAGCACTTGATGCGTTTAGTATGTTGCTATTGCTTTCTTCATGACTTATACATGTTCCTGTAACTATGAGATTATGCAACTCCTGTTTACGGAGGAACACTTTGGGTGCTACCAAGCGTCTGCGTAAGCTGGGTGATTATAAAGAATTACTACAGGTGTCTCCAAAGGTACATGTTGGGTTGGCGTATTTGAGATTAGGTTTTGTCCTCCGATTATGGGAGGTATATCTGGGCCCTCTCGGTAATGCACATCACTATAAGCCTTGCAAGCAATGTAGCTAATGAGTTAGTTCACGGAATGATGCATTACGTAATGAGTAAGAGACTTGCGATGCTGAGATTGAACTAGGTATTGGATCAAGCGATCGAATCTCGGGCAAGTAACTATACCGATGACAAAAGGAACAACGTATGTTGTTATGCGGTTTGACCGATAAAGATCTTCGTAGAATATGTAAGACCAATATGGGCATCCAGGTTCGCTATTGGTTATTGACCAAGAATAGTTCTAGGTCATGTCTACATAGTTCTCGAACCCGTAAGTCCATGCAACAAGGTTTCAATGCGGTTATATTATGAGTTTATGAGTTTTGATGTACGAAGGATTTGAGTCCCGGATGAGATCGGGGACATGGCGAGAGTCTCGAAATGATCGAGGCGTAAAGATCGATATATTGGGCGACTATATTCGGAGTTGGAAGGTTCGAATGATTGGGTATTTTAGAATCTGGGAGAGTTACGAGAATTCGCGGGGGAGAAGTATTGGGCCTTATTGGGCCTTGCGGGAAAGAGAGGGGGCTGCCTAGGGCAGGCAGCGTGCCCAAGGCCTAGTCCGCATGGACTAGGGGAGGGCGCATCCCCTTCTCTCTCCTACTCCTACTAGGAAAGGAGGAGTCCTACTCTGGTGGGAGTAGGACTCCCCCCTTGAAGCGCCTCCTCCTCCTTGGCGGCCCTCCTTGCTCCTTTATGCTCACAGGGCAGGGGCACCCCATGACAAGTTGATCTGGATCGTTCCTTAGCCGTGTGCGGTGCCCCTCCACCATATTCCACCCGGTCATATCGTCGCGGAGCTTAAGGCGAAGCCTGCGCGGTGAAGTCATATCGTCGCGGGCTTAAGCGAAGCCCTGCGTCGGTGGAACATCATCGCCGTCCTGCGCCGTCGTCTTGTGGAACTCATCGGCAGCTTTGCTGCGCGCGAGCCGGGGATCGTCATCGAGCTGAGCGTGTGCTGAACTTCGGAGGTGCCGTGCGTTCGGTACTTGGATCGTTCGAATCTGAAGGCGTGCGACTACATCAACAGCGTTGTTATAGCGCTTCGCTTCGGTCTCACAGTGCGTGGACGCCACTCTCCCTCTCGTTGCTATGCCATCACCATGGTCTTGCGTGTGCGTAGGAATTTTTGAAATTACTCGTTCCCCGCCTACCACCTACGCTGCGAAAGCAGCCAACATATCTGCCGCGCCGGCGTAGCGGCGAAGAAGGTCCTTGGCGGCGCGCGAGGCAGCACGGAGGACCCGTCGCGCCGTTGATGCAGCAGAATGGTCGGCCGCCGCTGCGAAGAAAGATGTCCCTTGGCGCCGCGAATGCGCGAAGATGTCCTCCTGCGCGGCTGGCAAAAATACCTCATGGGCGAGGACTCTTACGAGCATCGTGCCCTCGTCCTTAGGCAGATGGATCAGATCTCCAGGTGGGAGAGGTTGCGAGGATGACACGAAAGCCTCGTTTGAACAGTCTACCGGCGACATCCGGCAACTAAATGAGAGCAATGCACGAAGTTACGGGCGGCGTGACCTGCTGAGGGCAAAGATGCGTCGAAGTGCGGAACAGCGAGGCGGACCACTTGCCTTGTTGAAGAGGACGGCGTCATCGTCGAGAAACTTATGGGCGAGAATGCCATGCTGCGCCGAGCACGAAGGCTGGTGGAGAATCCGTGGATGCTCTCAAGAAGGATCTTGAGGACAAGAAAGAGCTAAATGCGCCGCTCGCGCGGAGACTAGTGCCGCGACCTGCCATAGCGCGCATCATGAAAGTAGAGATCATGAGCGGATCGTTGTCTTCCTTCTTCTTTTGCCCTTGTGTATTTGGTGTTGCTGCATGTGGCTTTTTAATTATGTTTCTAAATGTGTAAGACAATTATTATCCCTTGTCATCGTCCTTATATTCATCATGCTTGCTATAAATCGCCATGATCGATGCTATATAGGTCCATCGGATCTTACATCAAGATTAGTACAAAACTTTCTTTTCAGATTTTCATTTTCTCTCTTAAATATCAGTCCGGTGAGACATATAGCCACGCCGTAGAACAGGTGCTCGAGCGCCATTAATGGAGCGTTGTGAGGGAGGTCTTGCTGGCGGAGTAGCGGTCAAGGCTATCCTCGATGAAACACATACGAAGTGCGATCGCACGCCTCCTATACTCAAATAGCTATCCTGCAGTGAAGGAAATATGCCCTAGAGGCAATAATAAAGTTATTATTTATTTCCTTATTTCATATTAAATGTTTATTATTCATGCTAGAATTGTATTAACGGAAACATAATACATGTGTGAATACATAGACAAACATAGTGTCACTAGTATGCCTCTACTTGACTAGCTCGTTGAATCAAAGATGGTTAAGTTTCTAGCCATAGACATGAGTTGTCATTTGATTAACGGGATCACATCATTAGGAGAATGATGTGATTGACTTGACCAATTCCGTTAGCCTAGCACTTGATCGTTTAGTATGTTGCTATTGCTTTCTTCATGACTTATACATGTTCTGTAACTATGAGATTATGCAACTCCGTTTACGGAGGAACACTTTGGGTGCTACCAAGCGTCCTGCGTAGCTGGGTGATTATAAAGAAGTACTACAGGTGTCTCGAGGTACATGTTGGTTTGGCGTATTTGAGATTAGGTTTTGTCCTCCGATTGTGGGAGAGGTATCTCTGGGCCCTCACGGTAATGCACATCACTATAAGCCTTGCAAGCAATGTAGCTAAAGAGTTAATTCACGGAATGATGCATTACGTGAGTAAAGAGACTTGCCGATGCTGAGATTGAACTAGGTATTGGATCTGAGCGATCGAATCTCGGGCAAATGTATACCGATGACAAAGGAACAACGTATGTTGTTATGCGGTTTGACCGATAAAGATCTTACGTAGAATATGTAAGACCAATATGGGCATCAGGTTCCGCTATTGGTTATTGACGAGAATAGTTCTAGGTCATGTCTACATAGTTCTCGAACCCGTAAGATCCATGCAACAACGTTACGATGACGGTTTATTATGAGTTTATGAGTTTTGATGTACGAAGGAGTTAGTCGGATGAGATCGGGGACATGGCGAGAGTCTCGAAATGGTCGAGGCGTAAAGATCGATATATTGGGTGACTATATTCGGAGTTTGGAAAGGTTCAGTGATTGAATTATTTTGGGATCTGGGAGATTACGGAGAATTCGTATTGGGCCTCTTTGGGCCATACGGAAAGAAAAGAAAGGGCCAAAAGAGTGGCGCAGCCCTCCCTTGGACTAGTCCGAATTGGACTAGGGAGGCGCACCCTTCCTTCCTTCTCCTTGTCTCTTCCTTTCCTTCTCTCCTACTCCTACTACATGGAAGGGTTCCTAGTTGGACTAGGAAGGGAATCCTACTCCGGTGGGAGTAGGACTCCCCCAAAGGCGCGCCATAGAGGGCGGCCCTCCTCCTCCACTTCTTTATATCTGGGGCAGGGGCACCCCATGGACACCTGAGTTGATCTTCGTGATCGTTCCTTAGCCGTGTCTGGTGCCCCCTCCACCATATTCCACCTCGGTCATATCGTCGCGGACTTTAAGCGAAGCCTGCGCTTGATGAGCATCATCATCGTCCTGCCGCCGTCGTCTTGTGGAACTCATCCCCACACTTTGCTGGATCGGGTCAGGGATCGTCATCGAGCTGAGCGTGTGCTGAACTTCGGAGGTGCCGTCGTTCGGTACTTGGATCGGTCGGATCATGAAGGCGTCTGACTACATCAACAGCGTTGTCGCGCTTCCGCTTCTGGTCTCACAGTGCGTGGACAATACTCTCCCCTCATTGCTATGCCATCACCATGATCTTGCGTGTGCGTAGGAAATTTTGAAATTACTACGTTTCCCCAACACACGGCACCTCCTAGCCAATAAAAAAGGGGCGATGTGGCATACGTAATTAGTAAAGTCGAGCATACGGTTTCAATAATACTTGTGTTTCCGATTTGTAACATGACAGCACTTGTTCCAAAATGACTTTGTTGATTGTTGATGTGTGTAAGCCGCCGTCGGACAGAAAAATTGCCACAACATGTTGGTGCCATGTCATGAGACCATGCCAAGTTTCATGATTTTCAGGCGTGTTTTGGAATTACGAGGAATTAAAAACCAAGTTCCTCAATCTTTCGGCTGAGCCACGGCCCCAGATGTTTGAATTTCACTCCATCTCTTGCATGGGACCTACAAATTCAACCAAGGACACACATGTGATTTTTCAAACAACTTTGGTGCCTTTGGAGCATGTGCTTGTAGTTCAAATTTTAATTATGCACATTAAATGCCCGAAACTCAACTAATGTATAAAAAGTAAGCAGAGCCGGAATAATTCCAAAATTTAGCCGGTACTTTTATTTGGTCTAATCTGGTTGTGCAAAAAAATTAAAGGCGGGAGAAGGCAGTTATCGTGTGTAGTTTAGCGCACGGAGGTGACCGTTCCTCTCGGAACCACGAGCCTTCTTGAGGAAGCTCCGGTTTGCAAAAGCTTACACAAAGCTTGTCCCAATTCGGCCAAAAAATTACCTCAACATGTTGGTGCCATATCAGGACACCATGCCAAGTTTCATGATTTGCAGGCGTGTTTTGGAATTACAGGAATTTAAAAACCAAGTTTCTCAATCTTTCAGCCGAGCCCACAGCCTAGATGTTTGAATTTCACTCCAATCTCTTGCATGGGACCTAGAAATTCACCCAAGGACACATGTCGTTTTCAAACAATTTTGGTGCACTAGAGCCCGTGCTTGTAGTTCAAATTTTAATTATGCACATTAAATGCTCAAAAACTCAATTAATGTATAAAAAGTGAAAGCGAGCCGGAATAATTCCAAAGTTTATACGGTACTTCCATTTGGTCTAATTTGGGTGTGTAAAAAATTTAGGCGGGAGGCGAGCAGTGTCACGTATGTCATTTACTTTACGGAGGTGACATGTTCCCTCTCGGAACCATGAGCATTCTTGAGGGATGTTTCGGTTTGCAAGAAGCCTACACCAAAGCTTGTCCCAATTCGGCCAAAAAAATTACCGCAGCATGTTGGTGCCATGTCATGACACCATGCCAAGTTTCATGATATTCAGAGTGTTTTGGATTACAGGAATTAAAAAACCAAGTTTCTCAATCTTTTCAGTAGAGCCATGGCGCCTAGATGTTTGAATTTCCTCCCATCTCTTGCATTGGACCTAGAAATTCACCCAAGGACACACATGTGATTTTTCAAACAACTTTGGTGCGTTGGAGCGCGTGCTTGTAGTTGAAATTTGAATTATACATTAAATATCCAGAAACTCAATTAATGTATAAAAAGGCCAAGCGAACACGGAATAATTCCAAAATTTAGCGATACTTCTATTTGGTCTAATTTGGCTGTGTAAAAAAATTAAGGCGGGAGAAGGCGTTATGCGCATGTCGTTTTTGCTACGGAGGTGACACGTTCCCCTCGGAACCACGAGCCTTCTTGAGGAAGCTCCGGTTTGCAAGCGTACACCAAAGTTTGTCCCAATTCGGCCAAAAAATTACTGCAGCATGTTGGTGCCATGTCATGACACCATGCCAAGTTTCATGATTTTCAGCCATGTTTTGATTTACAGAAATTAAAAACCAAGTTCTCACTCATTCAGGTGAGCCACAACACCCAAATGTTTGAATTTTATTCCCATTTCTTGCATGGGACCTATAAATTCACTCAAAGACACACATGTGATTTTTCAGCAAACTTTGGTGCATTGGAGCATGTGCTTGTAGTTCAAATTTTAATTATGCACATTAAATGCCCGAAACTCAATTACTGCATAAAAATGCCAAGAACCTGGAATAATTACAAATTTAAACACGACACTCATGTACTAGTTGCATGTTCACTTTGTATGTAAATGTTCTAGCAATTCAAACACCATCCTTTCCCTCCAAGTAACACCATTTGTCATTCAAAACATAATGAAAAAATTAGGTATACCACAAACAGTTTACTAGAAAGAATGGTGTGGGATGCGATATAAAATATCTTGGCGCCGCCGTCTTGTCGACTTCGCTTGAGAAGCTTAGTAGATCTCAGTCCACCTCCCCACTTGAACCACACTTGGCGCGGTTTCCCAGCGACACCGAGCAAAAACAATTTGCCACCGTCGAAATATCTATCTCCCGCACCCTCCCTCCTACCAAAGCCACATTTCCACTGTTCATCCTTGCTTTCCAAGTTCAAACCTTCCTTTGCTGCTTCTTGGCAGCTCAGCCTCCTGCAGTGACCCTTCTTCTTGCAGGCGCCGCCTCCGTGACTACCCTTCTTGCAGCGCCGCCTCCTTGGCGGCGACCCTTCTTATATGCAGCGTCGCCTTCTACTTGGCGACCCTTCTTCTTCTCTGCGCGGCCTCCTGCCACCGACCCTTCTTCTTGTTCGCGGCCTCGTCGATATGGTCGGGTAATCCACACCCCACCCACACCATCCTCCTCCTTTCCCATCCCATGCCCCGGTGGCGGGCGACACCTTCCACGAAATCACTGCCCCTCGTCCAATTAAGCGCTGCCCACGGTCATTTTACCATGATATAACGTGGAGCTGGGTAGCATCTTGACGCCTGGCATAAGCGAGGTCACTATGGCTGACATGCGTGTCGACCGCGGATCTTGGAGGAGCACCACGTCTTCAAGGCCAATGTGACACCGCCCGGCGTGGTTGTCTACTTAAAATACAGTTCGTGATGTTTTATCAAGGCCCTTTGCCGGTGCCTTCTAGTGATTTTTCCTCTGTAATGTTAATATGCAATCGATGTTCAGTTAACGGTTTGGTCCTACGAGATGTAATGTTGATTAACACTTTGGTCCAACAATTGCTACATTTACGTAGTAATGTTCTCAAGCATTCTTTGTTTAGATTAAGCTGTCTTATCTTCTAGTATATGTTTCTATTACTGCAATGTAGGTGCTCGATTAACTATTTTTGTTCATTTGATCATTGTCCATTTTAGCTGTTTGTTTCAGTTTTGCAATTTTTTCATTTGATGTGGGTACAATTTTGTATTGTTATGCATGTGACACTGTCAATTTGGATGTACTCAATACATATTCTATTGATTGTATGGCAACTCTCGATTAAACTGATCAAGATCTTCCTTATGTGTGTTTAGGGAAACAATGGGAGACACTACGGTTTACCATCGAGGTTTGTTCAAGCAGGTCCTTTTGCTAATAGCACATTATTGTGAAGTTGCAGGAATTATTCTAATATTTAGGTTTCTCACAATTTGGTCTTGCTGTAGGTCCCTCTTTATCGGAGGCTTAAACCCTTATTAGACCCATTTTGCATATGGGAAATGAGATGTCCATGAATATCAGTCAAGTCAAGAAACTTCGGAAAGATTGTTAGGATGAAGAAACTTGCGACAAATAACAACAAGATCTTTGTTTGCACAATGAAGAAGACATCAGTCAACTAAAGGATGGTACCAACTCTTTTACCTTGTTTTTACCTTGCGCCATTTCAAAATTCTGACAGCGATTTATCCATAGCTTTGTTTTCAGTACTTTCAAAGCTCTTCACCAATGATTACCTCTCAAATCCTGCATGGTCAAGGCGAGGAAGGTTGTCGGTGTACTAGGTAGGGGTACCCTAGTATCCCGAACTTCGTGCCGCAGACGATTCACTGACACCAGCGGCAAGGCTTGCCTAGTGACCGCCAAGGTCCTCCATGGTTCCTTTGGAGCCATTCAAGAACAAAGTATTTAAGCCAAGGAGACAAGGCCCGGCAAAGAGGAGCTTGCCGGGAAGAATACCAAGGCATCACGAAGACAACACCCGACAGCGGGGGCTTGCGGGAAGGCTCGATAACGACAAGCTTCGGACGCGACAAAGGATTCAGCAGCGGCAAAGCGCTTGCCCTGGCGAGACAACCACTCTTTATCTCGCTCCAGCTCATTACGTAGCGATGTCGCCATGAGGCCATTCGGTAGCGTGTCAAGAAGCTGTCTTGAGGGCGGCGGAGCAGCGATGGCGGCGGCTGACAAGAATACCATCGTGGCAAGTGGTGGTGCTCGGGCGGTCCTGTTGCCTTTGTTTAGGTGACATGGGCGGGCATTTAATGCTTTTGTCCCTTGCCGTCGAGTTCGTAGAATACCTTTGTACAAAGTAGTTGTACCAACGCAGCTCATTTTCCCGTTTTGCCCTTGTCTACGTTGCCACTGTTGGTGACCCCTTGAGCATATAAAAGGAGGGCCATGCGCAACGTAGAAGAGGTTCGACTCATTCGAAACCAGAGACACCCAAGCTAGGTTTTGTAGCTCTCATTGCTCTCTAGCAAGAACACAATACAATCAGACAAGCAGCAGTAGGAGTATTATCTCTCCGAAGAGCTCCGAAGCTGGGTAAACTGCTCGTGTGCATCGCCTCGATCTGCTCTTCGTGCGACCTCCGCCCCCAGAACGAAAGGGCTCGGTCCGCCCGACCCCATAGGTGTTAAATGGAGTCACGATCAACTTCCCGACATCTTTGGCGCGCCCGGTGAGGGGCGGCGTCGAGGCTGTGAACCTGATCCGGCGTTCACCGGGGCTACATCTTCATCATCTTCATCAACATGCCACAAGAAGAAGAAGCTTGGCGGCAGTGAGCCGTCGCGTCGAACCCACCACCCGAACAAGCGGGTGGTGGGGAAAACGCCGACAAAAACGGGCGTCGGCGAGGGAGCTCATGGCTGCCAAGTCCAAAGACAAGGCCGCGCTTGAGACCTCGGCGTCCGTACTACGCACAGCGCCCATCTCGAGGCAGCGCGGGACCGCCAGCGTCATGGTATTCATAGTACCATCGCTCGTTGGATCAAGACGAGCTGGAGGATCGCGAGGCCCTCAAGACCAGCGTGCCGCCAACATCTTTGGCCGGCGAAGTGCGAGTCGCTGGGCGGGATGCTGCTCCTTCTAACATAGTTAGAAGTCCGAGCATATCCGCTCCTCGCTTGCAGTTCGCCACGCCACCCACCACTCGGCGGAAGCCATGGCGAGAAGCTCAACTGCTCCTAGACTACCCTCAACAGCCCGACAAAAGTCGGCGAATGGAGGCCACCATCGAGTCTCGCCGGCTTTGCCAATGGTGGCGCTCGCGGCAACAAGCGCATCGGCTGCAGCGGCAAGGCGACAAACACGAGCGGTGGCGGCGAAACCTGTAGGTGCAACCACCATGCACTCTCCACCACAGAAGGCCAAGATCGCCAACTCGTCGGATCCACCTCGGCAGCGACTCCACCGCGTCGCCAGATCCACGAGCTCGCCGTGATCAGCGCCAAGTTCTTCAAAGCGGCAACAAGAAGATGCTCGAACTTCGCGCCGAGCACCGAAGAAAGCGTGGCGTCAATCCGACCAGCGCTGGGCCCTCTGTCGATATGCATGCGCCCGAGAGAACAGGCGACATGCCGTATCTCTGATGAAGTTGTCCTGCGTTCACTTGCGTGAGCTGCGGCAAGTCGATGGCCAGCAAGAAGAATTTCAAGCGAGATGTGCGGAGAAATGCGATGGCGGGGCGCATCCGTCGGAGTTCCTCAGCATCTACACCGCCAGCGGGGCAAGCTGCGGGGGATGAGACGACAAGATCCTCGCCAACTACTTCCGCTGGTACTCAAGCCCAATGTCGAGATCTTGGCTCATGCACTTGCGGACGGATCCATATCTTCTTGGGCAGATCTATGCCATCGGTTTTCGGCGCCTTCACGGTGACCCACGAACCTCATGGCCAAGAAGTGACCTTCACTTGCTCGCCCGAAGGAAGGAGAGTCTCTGCGCAAGTTCATCGGAGGTTCAGCCGTGTGCACTACAACATCGGATGTCCACCTGCCGCGGTGATCGTGGCGTTTCATCGAGCGTCGGAACCGCGAATGAGGAAGAGATGGCGATGTGCAAAGTCAAGGGCGTCGATGAGCTGTATGCCTTGGCGACAAGTGTGCCTGTGAGGAAGGAGGAGACTCCGGAGAGAATCTTGAGCGAGAATCGATAGTGAGAAGACCGCCCGCGAAGAAGAATGGCGACGGAACAACGAAGGAAGAAGAGCAAAGAGGTACTAGTTGTCGAGCAGTCCGTGGCAGCGGTGGTGCGCCAAGAAAGCCAAAGTTGGTGGCTCGGCAAGGAGGTTGCGGCTGGCGCCCGACCGCCGACTAATGGCGACCACCGACAAGCGAGGACAGCTCAATAAGCGATCTTGCAAGATCCACGCACCAAGGCCCACGACCTCGGGCTGCAAGAAGGTCGAGCAGCTTGTTGCCTGACGAAGGCTGAGTCTGACGGACGCGACAAGGAGAAACCCGAAGGAAGGTCTTTGGGGAGTTAGCAAAAGCAACCCGGCCGGGGAGGGCCTTGCGGCAAGGCCAGCGGCAAGGAGACAGACCTCCAGCGGCGCGACAAGGATGAAAGCAGCGATGGCGATGAAGATATGGAAGGCAGCGAGACCGATGAGCGGGAGTTCGAGAAAGCCCGAGAGGTCCTCTGCATTGTGGCGGTGCTTCTCGCATACTTCACACCGCCAACTCAAGCAATGGATGCAGGAAGTTAATGCAACGAACCATCCGTGAGAGTCCGCAAACCTCGAAATGGTCTAGCCGCCTATCATCTTTGATATTGAGGACCACACGATCGCATAAGCTGCGGTCGGTGCTTACCGATGTTGGTCTCACCAACTATCCGCAACCTCAAGGTCACCAAGATGCTAGTTGGCCGGCGGGGCGGCTTAAACCTGATCTCATCCGCGGTGCTCCGAAGCTTGGATCCACGACAGCGAGCTCGAAGAGGCGGCACATTCAAGGAATCAACCGGGAAGGAGCAAGCGAAGGGAAGATCACGTTGCGGTAACGTTTGGCGACAAGCTAAACTTCAGGACTGAGAGGTCACGTTTGATGTTGCTGATTTTCCATTGCCTTACAATGGAATACTTGGCCTCGGCACTCACCAAGTTCATGGCAGCCTCTCATTATGCATACAACTTGCTCAAGATACGAGGCCCGATAAGTGTCATTTACTGTCCATGGCGACAAGAAGGATGCTCTTATGAAGACCAAGTCCGGCAAAACTCGATGCCCATTCCGGCAAGCGCACCTCTTGGTGCTGTGTACCGTCGAGGGCGCACCATCGAGCTCCACCGGCAAGTGCAAGAAAGGCGATGGCAGCTCACCAAAGACCAAGAAGGTGCTGGCCAAGGAGGGCGGCTTGCTTGGTGGTACTTTCACCATCGATTGCCACTCTCGACCCTAAATAGGAAGGCGGCGCTTCGTTGCTTTCCTGCGGGCGAATGTCGGCGTGTTTTCATGGCAACCGTCGACATCCCGGTGTTCGAGGAAAGTAATTGAGCATCACCTAGCTATCTGTCCTCATCGCGGCCCGTCAAGCGAAAGTCGAGAGAAAGCAGGCGGTGGGCGCCAGAATTCATAGCGAAGAAATCAAAGAAGTTGGGCGGCGGGCCTTATCGGAGGTGCTCCATCCCGTGGTTGGCCAATCCGGTAGTTGTCTGAAGGCAAATGGGAAATGGAGACTTTGTATCGACTTCACGGATGTTAATAAAGCTTGTCCCAAGACCCATTTCCCTTGCGGCGCATCGACCAGATTATTGACTCCACGGCTGGATGTGATTTGCTTTCATTTCATGATGCATATTCAGGATATCATCAGATCTTCATGGCGAAGAGGATGAGGATAAAACGCATTCATCACCACATGTGGCACATCTTGTTTTGTCACGAATGCCTTTTGGGCTAAAGAATCTTTGGTTCAACATTTGCAGGAGTAGTCCATGATGCTTTTGAGCATAAATGCACAGAAATGTAAAGCCTACATGGATGACATAGTGGTCAAGAAACAAGGACAAAGCAACTCTGGTTCAAGATTTAGATGAGACCTTTGCAAATCTGCGCAAGATCAACCTCAAGCTCAACCCAGAAGTGCGTGTTTGGAGTCCCTTCCGGCAAGCTTCTCGGGTTCTTCGTGTATCTCGGCGAGGTGAAGCCAATCCCGACAAGATCAAGGCCATTGAGCAGATTGAAGCACCAAAAGCGCGTCAAGGATGTCGAAGACTTGCGGTTGCGTGGCTGCTCTCGGCGGAGTTTATCTCTAGGTCTCTTGGCTCTCGCCCTGCCATTTTCAAGATTTTGAAAAAGCGGGGTCAATGAAATGGACTCCGAGGCGGAGGCTGCGCTGCGAGGACTTAAAAGTACATGTCCTCTACTCAATACTTATGGCACCTAGGCCACAAGAAGTTGCTGCTATACATAGCGGCAACCAATCAAGTGGTTAGTGCTACGTTAATAAGCGGAAGGCGAGATAATGAGGCGAGCAACCGGCGAGATGCATCCGGTGACAAGCGAGGGGCTTCACCGGCAAGCTCTGGTCCCGACAAGGGCGGATCAGCGAGCGTGCGAGAAGATCTGAAAAAGGATGGTGCAGCGCCGGTGTACTTTGTCGGTTCCCTTCTGAGGGCTAGGTCAAAGTACTACGGTGTCGAAATTGCTTCGGCCTCCTCATGGCCTCGAAAAAGCTAGCCATTACTTCAGCGCATGAGATCATAGTTGTCACTCGCTTTCGGCTGAAGAGGATACTACAAAATCCGAAGCAACAGGCAGGATTGTCGGTGGGCCTTTGGAAGCTGTCAAGCTTTGGCCTCAAGTTTGAAAGCACTTCAACTATCAAAAGCGAGCATTGGCAAAGTTCATAGCGAGAATGGGCGCCAACACAAGATGAAGAAATGCGAGCAGAGCATCCCGTCGAGGCAGGAAAAGAATGGCTGATGTACTTTGATGGTGCCTTCTCACTTTGCAAAGCGCCGGTCTGCGAGCGTGCTGCTAATGGCATGCCGGAGAGCACCTCAAGTACATAATCCGGATACACTTTCCCAAGGAGCAAGCAACAAACAATACGTGCAGTATGAAGGTTTGCTTGCGGTCTCGAATCATGAGTGAACCTTGGGATCAAGAAGCTCATTATCGGGGTGACTCGCAGACTTGTCGTCGCCAAGTAAACAAAGATTATCGAGTCCGTTGATGGAAGCCTCGTTCATGAAGTAGAAAGCTAGAAGAGCACTTTGTTGGCCTACAAATGGAACATGTTCAAGAGCTCGAAATGATATTGCCGATGGTGCGTCGAAGTCGCGCGCCTCAAAGTACAATGGAACCAGAGATTTTGTGCTCAAGCTGACTCAACCGTATGGCGCCATCAAGCTGGACAGAACAAGAAAGAGGAAGTTGATTTCGGTGACTACTTCCGGAGGAGGTCCCGAAGCCGCGCGCGAGGTCCCCAAGCTCAACACCAAAAATGTTGAGGCGATGCGCTCGACAAGCCCTAGGGTTTGCCGTTGAAGCGAGCGCTCCGACAAGTTTTGCTCCGGCAAGCTTGCCGGGAACATCAACTCGGTGAGCCACGAGGTTCTTGCCGTAGAAGCTGATGTTTCGCGGCAGACAGAATGTGCCTTTAATCCTTGTTGTCGAGCATAGCTCCGGCATAGGCGCACAGATTGTCCATTTCCTTGAGATAGGAGAACTTCCGAAGAGCAAGAAGAAGCGGAAAGTAGCCCGGCGGTCAAGTATGTACCGGTTTGTCGACAGACCGCGCTGCGATGAAGAAGACTCAGCGGTGTGAAATTGAAGTGTATTCACGGGAAGATGGGCCGAAGCTGTTGGCGAGAGATACGGAGGCATATGTGGTCACCACATTGGCGCAAAACACTTGCCGGCAAAGCTTTCCGGCAAGGTTTCTTTGGCCGACAGCCCTCGAGGATGCAACTGCACAAGTAACCAAGTGTGAAGCGTGCGGTTCCATTCAGCGGATACACCAGCCAGCTCAAGTTCTCGGGCGATCCCTTTATCACTGGCCATTTTTGATGCAGGGGCTCGACATTCTCGGCCCCTTCCCGAGCTGTCGGGGCTTTGAATACTTATGCGTTGCAATCGACAAGGTCACAAAGTGGCGGAAGTGGAAGCGATGAGGAAGGTGACAACACGATCGGCGATCAAGTTCTTGGTCGATTGTTTGCCGTTTGGGATTCTAACGGGATCATCACCGACAACGGCACACAGTTCCTGACCGCACCTTCATGCGATCGTCCAAGATCTTGGTGCCAAAGTCGCTTTATACATTGCTCATCAGAAGCAGCGGTCAAGCGAGAGGGCAATTCTGAAGTGTTGCGGGCTCAAGACAGAACTTTCGACGAGCTGCACAAGTCGGAAGAAGCTGGATTGAGGAGCTGCGGTGGTTCTTTGGTCGATCGGGCGATGCCGTCGAGCCACTAGCGGACACCTTCGCTCTAGTCTATGGAGCGGGCAGTTCTCCCCGGAACTTCGTATCTGGGTCACCTCGAGTGCTCGCTTATGATGAGCTTGAGCAAGAGCAGCTGCGACAAGATGGGCGCTGCTCCTTGAGGAGGACCGTCTTGAGCTTCTTGTCTGAGCTGCTCGTTACCAGCAAGCTTTGCGCGCTACCATAACCCCATGAGAGTTAACGCGAGAAGTCTCGAGGAAGCGACCTTGTTCTTGGTAGCGTTCGATCCATAAGAAGTCCAACAAGTTGGCGCTTGAAAGTGGGAAGGCCCTTATCGGGTGAAAGCAGTCACTAGGCTGGCGATGTCCGCCTTGAGACCGAAGATGGCATTCGGTGAGCAACTCACGGAATATTGAGCATCTTCGTAAGTTTTACCCATAGAGGCGCGGATTCTTGGAACTGTTCGGCAACCACCTTTATACAAGTCTTGCCCATGTTGCATGTAATCCTTTGTACAAAGCGGTAGCAGACCCGTGCATCGATAAAGCTCATGTGTTGCGCACAAATTGTCAACTTCATGCTTTCATCATCATTTTGCATGTGTTATCTTACATTTTGTGCAGCATCCACACCGTAAGCAATAACGAGCCACAAGGCTCCATAACTATTTTCTCTTATTTCTCTTTCTCAAAAGAAAGGAAGGTTCCTTCGCCCACAAGTTAGCGGGGGGGAGAGAAGATAATGGTGTGGGCATGGCGTCGCTTCGAGGAAGTTTAGCCTTACGGGAAGCAAGCGACGAGAAAAGCTAAGTTGCCAAAGTTTGGGCAATCAGTTTTAAAATTTTTAAGTTATCTTCCTCGAGCGATAGTACTTTGTATGGAAAACCTATGCTGGCGGAGGAACCAACTCGTAGCTAGTTTGCGCCCTTACTTTGTTTTGAGTCCGCTCAACAACTTAAGTGAGCTGCAACTAGTTGCGACAAGGTTGCTTATCGGAGGCGGCACCGCCCGTGACGAGCTCTTGATGTTCCGCACTCAGCGCTGGCGACAAAGGTGCCTGCCCGACAAGTTCCTAAAAGCGTAAGGCACAAACATACAAAGGAAAGAATCAAGTAAAGGAAATAACATTGCAATCATTGCCTAAGATAGAGTTATATTGCAAAATAGCTTGTCATGAATCTAATAACTTGTTCTCCTAAACATGATCGGCGACGAAGGGAAAGATAAAACTGGCGGCCTAATCTCTGCAGTGCCATCAACTCAACTTGATCTTGCCCACCTTGTCCACGATGGGTGCGACAAGGGCTTTGGCGCCTCCACATCGGCATCTGGCGCAGGATCGAGGGCCTTGGCAAGGTTGAGGCTGGATTGCGAAGGCCACCTTCATCAACACCTTTTGGAAGCTCCGCAGATCTGGCGCGATTCCTCGACCGATTGCTTTGGGATCTCTTCCGGAATCATTTGGAAAGCCGTCCTACGCCCTTGAAGAACAAGCTGAGCTTGGCTGGGTTAGGCGCTTCGTCGGAGAAATACCGAGATCCACCATCCCAGCTCCGTCAACTCCTTGTCGATGGCGGCGGCGATATCTACAAGACCCTCCGTCCGATGCATCCGTTCTCTCTGAAGGTGTTACAGGCGGTTGTAGCACTCGTCGGCAACTCCTCGTCGGTCTTGTTCTTCTCCAACAAGGCCACCTCCGCTCCTTGGCCCCGTCCGGCGTTTGCATCAAGGTGGTGAAGCTTCAGCTCAAGATCTGCCTTGGAGTCCTTGCGGCGTCGAGCTCTTTGATCCTCTTAGCGAGAGGGCCCTGCAACTTCGCCATGAGTGTAGGCGTCCTTCTCGCGCTTCGTGTTTCAGCCTGGCGACCTCCTCGCCCGCTCTTACGGAGGTTGGCCTCCAGCTCGTCTGCTTGTCTCCAATTCTTTCTTGGCAGCCTCGGCATTGCGGGCATCCTTTTGCTTCCTTGAGCTCCGCCAATTGATTGCTCGCGTCGCGGCAGCTCTTCCTCATAGCTGTCAAGGTTGATCTTCCGCTCGTGAACTTCGCCTTCTTCTTGCGAGATAGCTTCTTGGCGGCAAGCCGTTGCTGTTCCTCAACCTCGGCCTTCTCAAGGATGAAGGCATGTCGCTCTTCGCGAAAGTCGCTCCCGCTCTTACGCTACGTTCGAGAAGCTTCTTGGTTGGCGCCGGAGCTCTTCTTGCGCTTCTCCATGTCTGCTCTCCTGCCCTCGCGACAAGTGCTTCTGGGATTCTTGCTTGGCTTGCCGGTAGGCGCGGTAAGCGGCAACTCCGCTTATTTGCTCCTCCTCGGTTCGCCTTCGCTGCTGCTTGGCGCGTCCACTGGCGTCGGCCAGCGGAGCGAGCAGCTCTTCGTCAAAGTCTCCCCCCGACGGCGCCACAGGGCTTCGGCGAGGGGAGCTTGATGAAAACGCCGTCGCGGCCTTGAGATACGGCGCGGACTGGGGCTCTCCGAACTGGCGCTGCACCGGTGGCGGAGGATCGGGCGATAAGCGTGGCGTCTGGCGCTCCTGCTGACCTCGAGGGTCGTCGGTCGATCGCGAACCCTCGCCAGACCTTTGCGGCGGCAGCCTTAAGCGGACTCTTCGCCCGGCGGACCCGCCAGCGTGAGCCTATTCCTCCATGGTGGCGACATCGTCGATGTTGCCTTGTACGTCCTCCTCATGCCCGGCGACCTCGGTCTCCATCGGCTCTGCGGCGAGATGGATCGCGTCGAGAAAAAAAGAAAGAACGATCAAGCAAATGTTGAAAAGAAAAAGCAGAAAAAAGAACCCAAGGGAAATTCTCACGCAAAGATTACCTACGATGGGATCTGCAGCCATGGTCTCGACCACGGAGGATCACTGTGCTGCCCCTCATGGGAGAAGTCTCCCTTGCCGGAGGCTTGGCTCCTTGCGGAGAATCTTCCCTTGGCGGCGTGGTTGAGGCAGATAGTATTTGAGGTGACTTCGGGCACTCTGATGAGGCTGCTCTGCTCCACCTGCAAATCGATAGTCCGGATATCAACAAAGAAGGAGCACCCATGCACCTAACAGTGAAAGTAAAGCGTATACTTCTGCTGAGGGCTATCTTTGAGGGCTGCTTTGAGGAAGGGTTGCGGAGTCCGGCAAGGGGTCTCGAGACAGCGCCTCCTGTTGCCACAGGGGATGCGTCTTCGATGACAACCACGGGGTCTTGGCTCTCTTCGGCGCTCTCACAGGCCAGCGTCGAAAAAGGAAAAGAGTTGAATAAAACCGTCAGATACAAGACAAAGCAACCAAATTGAAGAAATACAAGCACTGACATAAGCTTACTCTTCTTCTTCTTCTTCTCGTCGGAGCTGGTAGCGGAAGATCAAATTCGGCTCGCCTCCGGTCTGCGGCGGAGGTAAGTTCTCTTGACCGCTTGGCGGGGGGGTGGCAGTGATGGCCTAAGAGGATCCCGCCTCGATTATTCTTGCGATAGTGTAGAGCGCTCCTTGTGGATGCTGCTTGCCATGGTGGAAGCCGCGTCATGGCCAGCTTGACTGTTAGCCCGTCTGCCGCTCCGTCACTTCGGCCTTGAGAGCGCCTTCTTGGTGGAGCTGTGGGCTCCGCTTTCATGACAAGCTACTTGAAGGTGTGGAGGCGCCCTCGGCGTGACTTGCTCGGCTCAACTTCAGGCTCGGCCTGCTCCTCTTCGCCGACAAGCTCCTCTCGTCAGCAAGGCTTGCGCCTCTGCTGCCTCTACCTCCTCCACGGTGAACCGAATTCACCGGTGAAATTCTTGCTGCCGCCTCCTCGACCTTCAGAGTGGCGTCTGCTGCATCTTGGTGTCGGTGGTGTCGGCGGGTGAGCCATTACGCTTTCGTCGAGGCGGATCGGCACTTCTTCAAGCTATCGAAGAAGCTGCCGCCGCGGCGTCGTCCGCGAGCTCTTGCCGGGTTGGAGCGATCCCATCACGAATCGCTGGCGGCATCATTACGCGGATGAGGTCGGCGAAGAGTTGTTGCATAAAGAGCGACTCCCCTTAGCAACATGAACCATTCAGGGGTGATCGGGGTCATGCTTGAACAGCTCCGAAACATCGCGTCAAGCTCCAAGCGGTGAAATTCAGTTGAGGCCGAGGCGCAACCTCATGATGTCCGCCGCATTTTGGAACTCCCAAGCAGGTCTCCTCCTCTCACGCAAGGGAAGCGTCGTCAGTGAAGGAAATCTGCGCCATAATGGCGCCTCTGATTAGTCCGGCAAGCACGAGGTGCAAGATCCGGTCGGCAATCTTCAACCTAGCATCTTACGGCGCCAAAAGTTGCTCCAATCGTTGCCACGCACTATTGGAGTTTGGCGTTAGGCGATGAAGGGTTGCGGGTTCTCCTCAGCGATCCAACACCAATCGGCTCTCCACTCCTCCCACTTGCTTGCGGATCTCCTTCCCGAATAGGCTTCTTTCTTGCCGATCACGGAGATCAAGCAATCCCTCCGACAAGTGGCTCTCCTCTCTCGGCCAGGGGCATGAAGAAGTGGCGGAAGAGTGCTACGTTTGGATGGACTCCGACAAAGTTTTCGCAAGGTGTCTGCGAAACTGCCATGGTCGAGACAACATTGGGGGTGAAATCAAGGCGAAGCCGTGGGTGTTCATGATATCGCGAAGAACTTCGAGAAAGAGTAGGCGAGCCATAATAGAAAAAGCGAAGAAGGGTACCGCTCGAAGCGAAACTACGATCGATGCGGCGAAATACCCTCGTCTTGGCGGATCGCCGCGTCTCCGTCGACGAGAAGAGGTAGTAGCCCTCCCTCGGCTCGCTGCGTCGAGCTGGGGAAAGCAACCCGCTCCTTCGCGCAGCGCGAGCCGCTCACGCCTCGGCGACTTCACGCCCTTCCCCTTGTCATTTTCGAGCCATGGCGGAGATGGTGGAAGACAAAGCGGCGTTGATGGTAATGTTGGTGGCGATGAAGCGGCGTTGCTCTCTTCGGACTAGAAAGAAGGGGGCGGCGGTGGTTTCGAGATGGGACAGCAAATGGCGAGTGGGCGACCTGCCTGTTTCCCCTGTTTATAAGGAGGAGAGGCGGACATTCCGCTTTTCAATTAAAAGGCCCCCGATCTCTCCCCGGCGCCCGTTCGTAGCAGCGTCTGTTAAGTGGGGGCGTGGTGGTCGGAACAAATTCTGGCGTGATCTAGACCCGCGCGTGCCGTGTGCTTGTTTTTGGGCACAGCCCAACAGCGCTCGGCTTGCGTGTGTGGCCCAGGCCGAGGCTCTGGCGGTGTACTAGGTAGGGGTACCCTAGTATCCCGAACTTCGTGCCTGGGGCGATTTGCAACACCAGCGGCAAAGCTTGCCTAGTGATGACGCCAAGGTCCTCCATGGTTCCTTTGGAGCCATTCAAGAACAAAGTATTTAAGCCAAGGAGACAAGGCCCAAGCAAGAGGAGCTTGCGGGAAGTATACCAAGGCACGCTGACGAAGACAAGACCCGGCAAGAGGGCTTTGCGGGAAGGCTCGATGGCGACAAGCTTAGACAGCGACAAGGATTCAGCGCGGCAAAGCGCTTGCAGCGGAACCAACCCTCTTTATCTCGCTCCAGCTCATCGCCAAAGTAGCCATGAGGCCATTCGGTAGCGGCGTGTCAGAGGCTGTGCGGGACAGAGGAGAAGCGCGATAGCCCGGCGGCTGACAAGAATACCATCGTGGCAGCGGTGGTGCTCACAGCGGTCCACTTTGCCTTTGTTTAGGCGACATGGGCGGGCATTTAATCTTTGTCCCTTACCGTCGAGTTAGGTAGAATACCTTGTACAAAGTAGTTGTACCAACGCAGCTCATTTTTCGTTTTGCCCTTGTCTCGTTGCCACTGTTGGTGACCCCTTGAGCATATAAAAGGAGGCCCATCATAGCGTAGAAGAGGTTCGACTCATTGAAACAGAGACACCCAAGCTAGGTTTTGTAGCTCTCATCGCTCTCTAGCAAGAACACAATACTATCGGACAAGCGTGATAGGAGTATTATGTCTCGGAGAGCTCGAAGCTGGGTAAACTGCTCGTGTGCATCGCCTCGATCTGCTCTTAATGCGACCTCCGCCCCCTTTGAACGAAAGGCTCGGTCCCCGGCCCCCATAGGTGTTCGTGAGTCACGATCGGCTTCCCGACAAGGTATTCATTCAACACCCACGGTACAATATTGAAGTCTTCTTTGAAGAGGGCCGAAGGTTGGGCAGGCAATTATCCATAGCACTTTGGCCTAAAGTTGCAAGGACATTCAACATCATTGAAGGCTCAATATTTGCCTTCCACTTGATTGTTTCCCAGGATGATATTCATACATCTGTTTTACCGATGTATATGATGCTACTTTCCAAGGTTTTGATGCTGCATGTGAAACTTGGTGCTGTTGTGTAATGCGTAAATGGCGAGTGCCAAAGCTATCGATGTAATTCGATTATGAAATCCTGGTTGCTTTTATACGGATATGAAATATCTGCATGTTTTATAAGAAATATCGGTTTGATTAGAACATGGATTATCAATAATAGGCAAATTACCCTGCTTATTGGGGTTTTCTATTGCAAGCGGTTACTCGAGACAGCACAGTAGGCGATGAACTCAGACAACCATGCGGTTTCTAGAAAGTAAGGCGTTAGATCAACTAACAATCACACACGGCTTGGCGGTGAACTTTGTTTACGTTAGGCCACCTTGCACAAGCGTTTCCACACAAAGAACTATGTGGGATGTACATACCTATGGAAATGATTTCCTAGGATTCACCATGTAGAATATGCATTACCTCACGTAAATGATTTTTGGGATTCACCGTGTGGGATGTACATACCTCACTGAAATGATTTAAGGATTCCTTTGTGTGGGATGTACATACCTATGGAAATGATTTCTGGGATTCATCGTGTGGGATGTACATACCTCTGAAATGATTTCAGGATTCACCATGTGGGATGTACATACCTATGGAAATGATTGCATTTCCATGCCTTTGCCCAAATCACACCACGGCACCAGCCTGGGTCCCACGAGGCCTATCCCTAATGATTTAAGGTGCGTGTGGGAAGGACCCCCCTATCGCCCACACTCACTTGGCGGCGGTTCCAAATGCAAGTCATGGAAAGGGGTTTTAAACCGTTTGTTTAGGGCGTCATTGTACCGATGTTGGTGACTCCTTGGCCTAGATCTTCCTCCTATATATTAGCATATATTCCAAAACCCTCGAAGCATCCACGAAAACACTTTTCCACCGCCGCAACCTTACATTCGTGAGATCCCATCTTGGGCCTTTTCAGCATCCTATTTGGAGAGGATTCGTTCACGAAGGGCATCTACATCAACTCTATTGCCCTTCCAGGAGAAGCATGAGTAGTTTACCTCAGACCTACTGGTCCATAGCTAGTAGTTAGATGGCTCATTCTCTTTCTTTGATTCTCAATACCATGTTCTCCTTGATGTTCTTGGAGATCTATCCGATGTAATCTTATTTTGCGGGGTGTTTGTCGAGATTCAATGGATTGTGGATTTATGATCAGCTTATCTATGAATATTATTTGAATCTTCTCTAAATTCTTATATGCATGATTTGATATCTTTGTGTTTCTCTTCAAACTATCGTTTTGGTTTGGCCAACTAGATTGGTTTTTCTTGCAATGGGAGAGGTGCTTAGCTTTGGGTTCAATCATGCGGTGTCCTCACCCAGTGACATAGTAGGGGTAGCGAGGCACGTATTGTATTGTTGCCATCGAGGATAAAAGATGGGGTTTACATCATATTGCTCGGAGTTTATTCATGTACATCATGTCATCTTACTTAAAGGCGTTACTCCGTTCTTTATGAACTTAATACTCTAGATGCATCTTTGGATAGCGATCGATGTGTGGAGTAATAGTAGTAGATCACGAGCGAGGATCGGTCTACTTGACGGATATGATGCCTATATTGCATAATCATTACCTTGGATATCGTCATAACTTTGCGCTTTTCTATCAATTGCTTGACAGCAATTTGTTCACCCACCGTTTTATTTGCCTTCAAGAGAGGCCTCCGGTGGAAACCTATAGCCCCCGTAAGGTATATTTTCCATCATATTAGTTTCTGATCTACTATTTTGCAATCTTTTATTTTCAGATCTATAAACCAAAAACCCACAAAAAATATCTTTTGTTTAGTTCTATCTATCTCTATCAGATCTCACCTTTGCAACACTACAAAAAATACACTTCCGTGATGATCGTGTTTGTCACATGAGGTCGAATTTTTGTCATGCATGTACATCCATGACAAATTTATAGCGAAATCAATATAGTCATACATGTCTTTGTCGTAGAAGTGTTCCATGACATTACCAAAATTATCATCACGAAGTGTCCACTTCCATGATGATAATCATGGCAATCCGAAGTGCTTTACGTCGAGGGTGATGACACATGACATCCACAATGCGGACGCCGTTAAGCTATCGGGTCGGGTTTTGGATCCAATAACCCGTTAACGAAAATGGGAAATTTCCCGTGTAAAATTCTTATTGGGGACGAAACCGTGTCGGCTCGTCGGTGGGTCGATGGCGCCTATGATATGTGACCTGCCACACCCTGGCCCATTTAGCTTAAAACGGCCCGTTTGACGGTAAATTAAGGTGCCATGAAAAAGCACATTCGGTCTCTTCCAAATAGCCCATTTCGGCCCGTTAACTCCGGCCGTTAGGACTAAAGAAATTGGCCCAACAACGTCATGTGGGCGTCGAATTAACACCACCCATTTCACTTCGGATGTTGGCCCACGGCGTCTTCCCCATATGAGGCCTTTTATCTTCGGCCCTTCCGGGCCCGGTGACTCTAGCCCATAATGAACATAATTTTCTTTGTACCCGTTGCCCGTGATTTAATGGGCGTTTCCGCCTTTAGCTTTGGCCTATTGGCCCATCGTTCTTGGGCTCCTTTTGCCCTCGATTACTTGGCCCGTTCTTGGCTGTTCCCTAATGGGCCAAATTGGCCCAAAGAATCGACCCGTTCTTGGCATGTTCCCCAAATGGGCCAAATTATGGCAAATACCGTTCTTGGCTGTTACCCTAATGGGCCAAATTAAGGCGGTCGGCCCGTTTACGGCCAGCCCGTCCTATATTACGGCCCATTAACGACCGTTATGCGTGAAAATTAAGCTTTGCAGTCTATGAATTAATGGCCCGTTACCGTCTTTGGCAACCAATTGCCCGATTCGGCCCATTAACCCATTTACCCAAGGCCCACCGATTGGCCCATTTATGGGGCGGGCCCACGTTGGCCCAATCGGCGGTGGAGACCCATGGATCCTCGGCCCGTATATAACCCATGGTGTTCGGCCACTAGCAAACCGGGAAAAAGACTAGGAAATAAATAAGGCGAAACTAACGCTAGGCTATTAAAGGCGATTACCTGATTACATCCCTCGGCATCAAAGATTAACCGGTGCAAATATAGGGAACACCCTACACTATACAAAAATGGCTTCTTTTTCTTAGGGTGGCTGCGTTAAGAATAAATTTTGTATCGCACCAAAACAAATTACAACTATATAACAAAAGGAAGGTTGGCATAAAACTTGTCTAGGATAAATGCACCACGGAAGTTGAAGCTCGGTTCATTTGACTGGATTACGTTTTCATGTTGTATTGTCGATGGAGCACCATAACCCTCGCCTTCATTTCCCTAGGCTCTGAACAACATAGCAAATGTCGATGTCGGTTTCAAAACCATGCATATCTTGGCGACATTGAGCAATGTTTCTCCTTGTTTCCAAAAGGGCCTCTGTTAGGGAATGGACTTGGTTTGGGCCTTGAATACAACATTGCTTTGAGCTTGCATATCTTGATCATGAGGCAGTTTGGGCGATATTGCCTTAACAACCAACGTATTCGAGGAGCGTGCTTTTGGCCTGTTAGTGGCAGTCTTGACCCCTTTGACAAAGGACATTGCGGTTATAGTTGCCTCGCCACCTTGAAGGTGGGGTTCCCATTTTTCCATAGCTCCTTTGAAAAGTTGAGGTTTTACATTAGTAGTACCAGCGAAGATATTAAGGGGCAGCAAAACCAAACAAAATAGCTTTGGTTATATCTGAGAACTTAGGTGAACCCATTAAAATATTAGTTGTATTTTATTGCAAAGTACATAATAAAACCAGGTTCCAAAATATGACCATGTACCATCGCTAATGTATTGTCTATTTCTTCCATTGTATTGAGGGCTAAGGATAAAGGGCGAAGTTTATAATCGGTAAGCATAGTATGACATCATTCATATCACAAAACAAGGAAACGGACAAGCGGGCAATTGTAAGTTGTGTGGGCAAGTCCATCCGGAACTAGATTACGGGTCAAGATCAAAGGAACATCCTCCTCCCTTTTAAACCTTGTAAGGTGCTGACAATTGTGTATAAAATTGAAAAAGTAATAACATTGGCTGCAAACCATGCGTTCAAGGCACAAGTCGAGTAAGTAGTAGTTAAAAGGCATGAGGATTAAGGACTTACAAAGGGCTTTGGTGGTGTAGTCATGCCCTTCTTCTTCTTGGTGTGATCCTTGAAGATTTCCACAACATTTGGTTCAGGTACTTTTTGGTCCTGCGGGCTTTCCTCGCATTTGAACAAGTCAATATAGATCGATAATATGGTACAGCGAAAAAGTGAAACAACACTAATTACAAGAGCCTCGCGATTTGCAATATAGCTACGAGATCCGTAAATGCATTGGAATTTCACTTTAAATGGTTGGTTGTTCTTTGAATTCACCTACAAGAAGATAGATTTTGTGGCACATCGTCAATAGGACTTCAACATGTGATTGATCACATATATATAATATGCACGATACTTGGATCGGACCGGTGTTTAACAAGGCCCCTCCGGTCTTCATCGATATATTTTCCCGGAGATGTTTGGGAAAGTTCATTGTTAGCCTTGCCTTCAAAGTGAGTTTTCCTCAAGTTATACCGATCTTGTCAGAGCGACTTGAAAACATGGGTGCAAGCTTGCAGGTTGCATCATCTTGGCTATCAACTTGAACCTCATTGTTGAAAATTTAAGGTCTCATTATCGCAACCTAGAAAGTATGGAGCGAGCAAGGCGATATTACTAGTTTCCATACATAACCATACTTACAGATAAATGGTGAGGAAGGTGTTGAACGGGTTTCGTCTTTGTCATTCTGTCTTGAATCCATGTTGGGAGGATCGTACATGACACCTAACCGTGCCTCGATACTAACTTGGCGACTGAGCATCCGTGGCCTTTTAAACCTCCTCAAAGGGATCTCCATTCTTCCTCCTCTAGATTTAGTTAACCTATCGAGCATTATCCCGATGTTTGTTTCCTCTTGGCCTAGGTGCTAGTCCAACAACGAACATAGGAAGTGTTAGTGTACATCAAGCTGAGACTACATATAAAAAGCATGCAAGCGTAACTTGCTCCAACAACTACCTTCTTGCTTTGAAGCTCAAAGTTCATCGATATTGCCAACTCGTCTTGTGTCAAGGTGCTTGGGAAGTAGTGTCGGTGGCAAGGGAGCTTGGGAACTTGCTAGCTATTGGCCTGAGTATGCGTGCAACTTAATCTTGTGGTAGGTGTTGCAAGAACTAGGGTTGTCTGCTTTTTGGTGGCAGCTATTTGTTTTTTGGCTTTTTGCAGCTCGTGTAGCA
>JAHIAM010012284.1:0-14408 GCA_021605205.1 Aegilops longissima
TGGTAGCAATTACGGATGGGTCCGTAACGAGATTATCCTCATTGCTGCGGAAAATTAATCTTGGAAACACGCTAGGTGCCAAACCCGTTCAGGAGCAACACCGGATGTTATGGCGAGCAAAGGATGACTACTCGATAGTTCATGTGCCATGCTTCGGCTTAAAGGGACTTCAGCGATGTTTTGAACCCATGGAGAATATGAGATGTTCCAGAGTTGAAGTTAATATTTCAAGCAAATGCCGGATTGAGAGATATAAAGTCTCCAATAAGTTCTCAGCTACAAGATGGAGGAGAATAGTTTCTGAGCATATACTCGGAATGTGGGTATACAATCACTTGATTCAACGGAGTTAATCTTCGGATGATAATCATTGAAATTCTTCAATCACGCCACCAAGCTACAAGAGCCTTTGTGAACTAAACATGCAAGGGATGGATAAGACAATTCCGATCTCTTTGCAATCTTTAAAGTGCGGAGGTAGAAATCAAGAGGAGCATCAAGTGTTGATGGTTAATAAGACCACCGTTTCAAGAAAAAAGGGCAAAGGGAAGAGAAGGGAACTTCAAGAAAACACAACAAGTTGCTGCTCAAGTGAAAAAACCCAAGTCTGGACCTAAGCACGAGGCCGGTGCTTCTCTTGCAACGGTGTCCTTTGTAGTGGAACTGCCCCAAGTATTTGGCGGATAAGAAGGATGGCAAGGTAAACAAAGGTATATGTATATACATGTTATTGATGTGTACCTTACGAGCTCGTGCACGGTATTTCATCTGGTTACTTTGCTAATATTGCAACTCACAGGGGACTTGATTAAGCGCAAGGGGGCGAGGTGGCTGGCGTGGGAAGCGGTTCCAAAGTCGATGTGATGCCGTACGCTACCTCTAATCTACCGGTTAGTATTAGACCTAAATAATTGTTTTTGGTGCCAGCGTTGAGCATGAACATTATATTTGGATCTTGTTTGATCGAGGCGGTTATTCATTTAAATCAGAGAATAATGGTTGTTCTATTTTATGAGTAATATCTTTTATGGCATGCACCCTTGAAGAGTGGTCTATTTTTATGAATCTCGATAGTAGTGATAACATATTCATAATGTTGAAGCCAAAAGATGAAAGTTGATAATGATAGTGCAACTTATTTGTTTGCCATTTGGGTCATATTGGTGTAAAGCGCATGAAAAACTCCATCTTGATGGACTTTTGGAACCACTTGATTATGAATCACTTGGTACTTGCAAACCATGCCTCATGGGCAAGATGACTAAAACGCCGTTCTCGGAACTATGGGGAAACAACGAGTTTTGGGATCATACATCTGATGTATGTGGCCAATGAATATTGAGGCTCATGGGGGTATCGTTATTTTCTCACCTTCACAATGATTTAAGAGATATGGTTATATCTACTTAATGAAACATAAGTCAAACATTTGAAAAGTTCAAAAATTTTAGAGTGAAGTTGAAAATCATCGTAACAAGAAAATAAAGTTTCTACCATGATCGTGGAGGAGAATATTTGAGTTCGAGTTTGGTCTAAATTTGAAACAATGCGGAATAGTTTTGCAACTCCATACCCGGAACACCACAGCGTAATGGTGTGTCGACGTCATAATCGTCTTTACTAGATATGGTGGATCTATGATGTCTCTTTGATTTCGCTATCGTTTTGGGGTTATGCTTTAGAGGCGGCCGCATTCACGTTAATAGGACACCATCAAAATCCGTTGACGGCGCCTTATGGTGGTTTGGAAGAAACCAAAGTTGTGTTTCTTAAAGTTTGGGGTTGCGATGCTTATGTGAAAAAGCTTCAACCTGATAAGCTCGAACCCTCGAATGTGTCTTCATAGATACCCAAAAGAGACTGTTGGGTACACCTTCTTCACAGATCCGAAGGCAAGACATTGTTGCTAAGAATGGATCCTTTCTAGAAAGAGTTTCTCTAGAAAGAAGTGAGTGGGAGGAAAGTAGAACTTAATGAGGTAACTACCTGCTCCCTTATTGGAAAGTAGTTCATCCGAAACCGGTTCTTATGGCGTCTAACCAATTAGTGAGGAAGTTAATGATGATGATCATGGAACTTGAATCAAGTTATTCTTGAACCTCTGGTCAACGAGTAAGATCCGCCAGTGTGCGGTAATCCTGTTACGGAAGTTATGTTACTAGACCATGCGAAAACGAAATATGAAGAAGCGATGGTGGCCCAGATTCCACAAAATGGCTCGAGATGGGATCCATGTATGAGAACAAAGTGTGGACTTTGGTTGACTTGCCCGATGATCGGCAAGCCATTGAGAATAAATGGATCTTCAAGAAGAAGGCGAAACCGCGGTAATTTCTTTCTATAAAGCTCAACTTGTTGCGAAAGGTTTTAACAAGTTCAAGGGATTGACTACGATGAGACTTTCTTTCCCGTAGCGATTTAAATCTGTCCGAATCATGAGCAATTGCCCATTTTATGATTATGAAATTTGGCAAATGGATGTCAAAATGCATTCTGAATGATTTTTTGGAAAATTTATATGATGCACGGAAGGTTTTTGATCCAAAGGGAGCTAACAAAGTGTGCAAGCTCCAGGATCCATTTATGGACTGGTGCAAGCCTCCGGAGTTGGAATAAGCGCTTTGATAGTGTGATCAAAGCATTTGGTTTTTCGAGTTTTGGAGAGCTGTATTTACAAAAAGTGAGTGGGGCTCATGGATTTCGATATTATATGTGGATGACATATTGTTGATTGGAAATGATATAGAATTTCTGGATAGCATAAGGATACTTGAATAAGAGTTTTTCAATGAAAGACCTCGGTGAAGCTGCTTATATATTGGGCATCAAGATCTATAGAGATAGATCAAGGCGGCAATTGGACTTTCACAAAGCACATACCTGACAAAGTTTTGAAGAAGTTCAAAATGGATCAAAAAGAAAGGGTTCTTGCTTTTACAAGGTGTGAAGTTGAGTAAGACTCAATCCCGACCATTCGGAAGATAGAGAAGATGAAAGATGTTCCTATGCTTACCATAGGCTCTATCATGTATGCAATCTTTGTGTACCAGACCTGATGTTGCCTTGCTATAAGTTTGGAAGGAGGTACCAAAGTAATCCGGGAGTGGATCCTTTGGACAGCGGTCAGAACATCTGAAATACGAAAAGGACTAAGGATATGTTTCGTTTATGGAGTTGACAAAGAGCTAGTCGTAAATGGTTACGTGATGCAAGCTTTGACCTGATCCGGACGATTCTAAATCACAAACCGGATCGTGTTTACATTGAGCAGTGGGTGTCGGTTGGTGCGTTCTAAACAAAGCGTTGTGGCGGGATCTCGTGTGAAGCGATACATAGCTGCTTGAAGCAGCAAATGAAGGATGCGGATGAAGGGTTCATATCCGATCTAGGTTTCATACCTAGTGCATCGGTCCAATGAAAATCTTTTGTGACAATCTTTGGTGCAATTGCCTTGGTGAAGGAATCCAGATTTCACAAGAAAAAACATCAAGAGGCTTCAATTCCAGGATCTAGTCCATGTGGGAGACATAGAAATTTGCAAGATACAACGGATCTGAATTTGCGACCGTTGACTAAGCCTCTTCCACGAGCAAAACATGATCAGCACCAAGGCTCCATTGGTGTTAGAATCATTCTTGTGTAATCTAGATTATTGACTCTAGTGCAAGTGGGAGTGAAGGAAATATGAGGGCAATAATAAAGTTATTATTTATTTCCTTATATCATGATAAATGTTTTTATTCATCCTAGAGTTGTATTAACGAAACATGATACATGTGTGAATACATAGACAAACAAAGTGTCACTAGTATGCCTCTACTTGACTAGCTCGTTGATCAAAGATGGTTATGTTTCCTAGCCATAGACATGAGTTGTCATTTGATTAAAGGATCACATCATTAGGAGAATGATGTGATTGACTTACCCATTCCGTTACCAACCCGATCGTTTAGTTTCCTTTGCCTTTTCATGACTTATACATGTTCCTATAACTTTGAGATTATGCAACTCATGTTTACGGAGGAACACTTTGTGGCTACCAAACATCCCTTGGGGTGATTATAAAGGTGCTCTAGGTGTCTACAAAGGTACTTGTTGGGTTGGCGTATTTGAGATTAGGATTTGTCCTCCGATTGTCGGAGGTATCTCTGGGCCCTCGGTAATGCACATCACTTAAGCCCTGCAAGCATTGCAACTAATGAGTTAGTTGCGGAATGATGTATTGGGCAGTAAAGAGACTTGCTAATGAGATTGAACTAGGTATTGAGATACGGCGATGGATCTCGGGAAGTAAATACCGATGACAAAGGAACAACGTATGTTGTTATGCGGTTTGACGATAAAGATCTTCGTAGAATATGTAGGAGCCAATATGAGCATCCGGTTCCGCTATTGGTTATTGGGACGTGTCTCGGTCATGTCTATAGTTCTCGAACCCGTGATCCGCCAAAGTTTGATGGCGGTTATATTATGAGTTTATGAGTTTTGATGTACCAAGGTTGTTGGTCCGGATGTGATCCGGACATGGAGTCTCGAAATGGTCGAGACATGAAGATTAATATATTGGAAGCCTATATTTGGATATCGGGTGTTGGGTGAAATCGGGATTTTCAGTTGGGAGGATTCGGAACCCCGGGGTTTAATGGGCCATAGTGGGCCTTAGTGGAGAAAGGGAGGCGGCCGGGGCAGGCCCCCTCAGTCCGAATAGGACAAGGAGGCGCCCTTTCCTCCCTCTCTCCTCCTTCCCCTTCTCCTAGTCCAACAAGGAAGGGAGGTCCTACTCCGGTGGGAGTAGGACTCCTCTGGCCCCCCTCTGGCGGCTGCCTCTCCCCTGTCTCCTTTATTCGGGGAGGGCACCCGAACACAACAATTGATCAGTTGATCTTTTAGCGTGTTGGGCCCCATCCACCATAGTCCACCTCGATATCTTGTGGCGGTGCTTGGCGAAGCCCGTCGATAGAACATCATCAACATCACCATGCCGTTGTCTTGTGAAACTCTCCCTCAACACTCGGCTGAATCGGAGTTGAGATCATTGAGCTGAGCGTGTCCTGAACTCGGAGGTGCCATGCGTTGGTACTTGATCGGTCGGATAGTGAAATCGTGCGACTACATCAACAGCGTTGTGCTAACGCCGCTTGATCTATGAATGCGTGACAACACTCTCCCTCGTTGCTATGCATCACCATGATCTTGGTTGCGTGGTTTTTTGAAATTACCACGTTCCCCAACATGATCATGCCTAGATATTCTCATAACTATCTTTTCTATCAATTGCTTTCGAATAATTTGTTCACCCACGTAAATTATGCTATCTTGAGAGAAGCCACTAGTGAAACCTATGGCCCCGTCTATCTTCCATCATATTAATCTCCCATCAACTAGCTATTTCTTGCCTTTTATTTTTGCAATCTTTCTTTTCAATCTATAGAACAAAAATACCAAAAATATTTATCTTATTATCTTTATCGATCTCACTTTTGCAAGTGGCCGTGAAGGATTGACAACCCTTTATCGCGTTGGTTGCAAGGTTCTGGTTTTGTGCAAAGGGACTTGCATGTGACTCTTGGATTGATACCTTGGTTCTCAAAACGGGGAAATACTTACCTCTTGCTGCATCACCCCCTCTTCAAGGGAAAATCAACGCATGCTCAAGAGGTAGCAAAAGGATTTCGGCCCGTTCGGGGTTTAACCAAGTCAAGTCAAGATTTGATCTCCCCAACGCCGATTTCTGGCCTTTTGGGGAATCTGCTAAATCAAGACATACCAAGTACCCATCACAAACTCTTCCCCCATTACATTTTTGCCATTTGCCTCTCGTTTTCCTGTCCCCACTTCACCTTTGCCGTTTTATTAGCCCTCTTTTCTCCTTCTCTTTTTGCTTGCTTCTTGTGTTGTTACCTGATGGCCTTAAACGTTGATCCTCACCTTAGAAGATTGGAGAAACTAAAACAACGTTAGAAGCTTTATGACTTTGCAATTTGAGCATAATAATTTCTTTAGAAAGCGAGCTTAAAACAAAAAGGCTTTATGGAGTACATGAATAAAGAGCTTGATGATATGTCTAAGGGTTTTGGTTTGAATTCGGTTGCTCATCTCGAAAATTTAATAGCCCAAATTTGGGATAAAAGGACCTTAGTTAATAAGATGGTCGTCAAACCGGGAAGAACTAGATGATAATAATGATGAAGATCTAAAAGTGATTGATGTGTCTCCTATTAAATCTTTGTTTTCCAATATGAATCTTGATAAAAAATTGGAGATGAGTCAACTTTAGTTAAAAGGCGTCCCAATGATTCAGAGTTTTAGATCTTGATGCAAAAATTGGTAAAGTGGGATTGAAGAGGAAAAATTTACATAGCAAAACCCACTATTTTGGATTTCAAAATTTAATTATGATAATTGTTATTTAATAGATTGAATTTCCTTTGCAATCCGTGTTAAATTCTCCTCATGCTTATAGTCAAAATAAAGCTTTTACCAAACATACCGTTGATGCTCTAATGCAATCCTATGAAGAAAAGCTTGAATTGGAAGTTTCTATCCCTAGAAATGTTTATGATGAGTGGAACCTACTATTAAAATTAAGATTCAAGATCATGAATGTTGTGCTTTATGTGATTTAGGTGCAAGTGTTTCCCGATTCCAAAAAATTGTGTGTGTGTTAGGTTTTTGAATTTGATGATTGTTCTTTAAATTTGCATCTTGGTTCCACCATTAAGAAACCTATGGGAAGGATTAATGATGTTCTTATTTTACAACTAGGAATTAGGTGCTGTAGATTTCATTGTTCTTGATATAGATTGCAATCCTACATGTCCTATTATTCTTGGTAGACCTTTCCTTAGAGCGATTGGTGCAATTATTGATATGAAAAAGGAAATATAGATTCCAATTACCATTAAGGAAAGGTGTCGGTTTCAAAACCCGGATCTCGGTTAGGGGTCCCAACTGCGTCTAGGCGGATGGTAACAAAGACAAGGGACGATGTTTTTACCTAGGTTGGGCCCCTCTGGAGGTAAAACCCTACTCCTGCTTGATTAATATTGATGATATGGGTAGTACAAGAGTAGATCTACCACGAGATCGGAGAGGAAAAACCTAGAAGCTAGCCCATGGTATGATTGTTGTTAGTCCTCGGGACTAAAACCCTCCGGTTTATATAGACACGGATAGGGTTAGGGTTACTCGGTTACAATGGTAGGAGATCTACATATCCCTATCGCCAAGCTTGCCTTCCGCCAAGGAAAGTCCCATCCGGACCGGGGCGAAGTCTTCAATCTTGTATCTTCATAGTCCGGAGTCCAAGCGGTGATAGTTCAGCTATCGGACACCCCTAATCGGGACTCCCTCGGTAGCCCCGAACGGGCTTCAATGGCGATGATTCCGCGCATATTGTCTTGGCATTGGGCGGGTTCCTCCTCGAATACTTCATAAGGATTTTGAACACAAGGATAGTGTCGGCTGCAAAACAAGTTCCACATACCACCGTAGAGAATAATCTTTACGGATCTGGGCGTATACTGGGTGACATCCACCCGGCCAGGCCTTTTTGAATCGTTTTCTTGTCCCCCTCGGGCGTTTAGCGGTTTCCCGCACTTCTTATCAAGGCCTTATTCCAGGTTCTCATCAATGGGGGGTAAAACCGTGCCATTGATTCTGGGGCCGGAGATAAGCAAGTTTTACGGTGGTGGGGCGCGCCTTTCTGTCCATATAAGGGATAAGGATCCACCTTTTCACCTCGCCTTCTTCCTCCTTTGCTCACCCATTTCCGGCACCCGAGCTCCGGCGCCCAATCCGCCATCCTTCCTCAACCTTCTCCGCCATATGCAGGCGGGAGGCAAGTGGATGGTCTCCTCCTCCGGAGGACAAGTCAAAAAACGCAAGGCTGGATACTTGTCCGCGACATCGCGCTCGGCTCCCGATAAGGGCAGCTCATCCCACCCCGGCCCCATGAGAGGTGGTGTTCCTCACCACTTTCCATGGACTAGGTTTTCCACTTCACTCATTTGTCCAGGGGCTTATGTTTTCTGGCCGATTTCCCGATCTGGACCAATTTCATCCTCAACATCTCGGCGTACATCGTGGGTTGCGAGCCTTTTCTGCATCCGGCCCCACTTGACTTATGGTGAAGACCTTCAATGTCAAGCGAAGGTGTGGGCGGCTCCAAGCATCTTGGGCGCCATGGTTGGCAAGATGGCCAGTCCTATGGCCGAGGGCTCCTTTGTGGAGACAATAAAGGGGTGGTCGGGGTGGTTCTCACAGAGGCGCCCTAAATTGGGGACCCCAATTCAGATCTGGTTTCCCTCTGGGCTCACCTCTTGGAAAAGGCGGGCTGGCGTGGGGTGATTGGAAAAACTAAGGACTGCAAACCTGCATGCAAACCCGATGAACAAGAATCTCGGGCTTGTCAATGTAGTCAGGTTATGCTCATCCGGGATCCTCCCATGCCAACAGGCCTTCAAATTGTGGGAGTTCGATCGGCCGACCAAACTCGAAAAGGCTCTTGACACTCGTGAAGATGCGGAAGAGTTGTTCAAGGCCGAAGCCCCGCATCCGCTACCAAAGCCCGGGTTTGCTCATGGCGTCAAGCTAGCGAGGTAAGTCATTACCCCTCACGGGACTCTTGTTTTCATAGTTTGACTCTATGTGGGATCTAAACCCTTACCTTTGGGGGCGGCATCGTCCGGGCAGGTTAACTATCCGGCTCCTTGCGGAAGACCAGCGGACGCCCGCGCCGGGCTGCTGGCTCCGGCCTTATGTGGTGCGGAGAAGAAAAAAGTAAGGCCACGGGAACTCAAGGCGCCCGGCGCGGTGTTGTCGGACTCATCGTCCGCGACTCGGCGGAATCCTCCCCGAAGGCGAGGAGGAGGAAAAAAGCCTCTCACCCAGGGGGAGAAAAAAAGGGCCCGGCAAGGGGAGGAATCAACGAGGAAGGACCCTTCCTCGGACTTCTCTCCAGCAGGAAGAGAAGGCCATCGAGGCCAAGCCCTGGCAGATCGTAAGTGTCGGACTCGGAATAGCTCATGACTTTTCATTTGTGCATAGTGTCTTCCTCCTGAATACAACCATGTAGCTTCGGGACCCGATTCCAAGTCACATCGACCTGCTGGTAACACCTCATAAACGCGGGCCTCCGCCGCAGTATTCCCCAGGTGTCGCCTTACCATGGCCGGGACCGTTTGTCTTTTTGGCTCACGTTATGATAGTGTGCTAGCATCCACATGACAAAGAACCGGGCCGACATGGCTGTCGTGAACCCGCGGCACTAACCTATGGGGACAGGCATACATGAAACACCTCGAGCATGTCGGTCATCAGCGTATGAACTTGGGCATGCAGCTAAAGGGACTCCGGTATCGGGCTGTGGGCTGGGGACTCAATATCACCGTGACATTTCCCGAAGAACGGACATAAGGAAATGAATCACATGCCGGCCTCAAGTGTCAGCGTAGTCTTTGGGCTAGCAGGACTCCGGTGCCGGGTTGGGGACTACTATCGCTCGGAAGCACTAGACTACATTTCCCCATATGAGAGGCTGCCAAGGATAAACAACTAGATTGGGATCCCCTCATACCAAGCATTTCAATCATACCATAATATGCCCGATTGAGTAAATACAACAAGGCATCACAACAAAACTCTACAACTCAAGTACTTTATTTAAGAGGCTCAGGGCCATACATAAATAGTCATACAGGTGGGTCACATGACCCAACACTCAAATCATACAATCATACAAGCACACGGAAGCAAAGTAGTCATCAGACTCTAGAAAAAAGAAAGGAGGCCTTTCTATCTTGCCCTTCACAAGTCTTAGATCCACGGTGGCTAAACACTTCGAAGTCAACATCTACATAGAATCCGTCGGGAGGGTAGTATAGTCCTCGAAAATATTGATTAAGCAAACATGAGTACAAAAGTACTAACAAGTCTTTACGAATCCTATCATACATGCACATTCTCAAGGAAGGAAGTGGAGTTAAATGACAAGCCAGCTTTGACTCTTGGCTAAGCTATCCTCGTGACACACTTTGTAAAGCATTTTAATGTACAGGTCCACTATTCACCATCACAATACTCCACCGTGGATCCTCTCGTCATCCCAGAGACCATCCCGATACTCACTATCTTGAGGCTTTTAGTAGTATCCATTTACTTGTCTATAAGATAAGGTAACCCGGTCCTTCTCCGTGGACCGGCTATTGAATAATCATATTTAACCCTGCGGTGTACTTTTCTCGCTCTCACCACTTATAAATCGTTTACCGACATGTACTGGCAACCTTCAGCGGGGCGTGGGTGTCGGACAGCCTACCTAAACACACAAGTCCCTAGTCCGGTTATCGCCTAAGGGTTCCATCCATGAATCGGGGGTTTCCCATACAGCCCACGATGTGTGGGGTTCCCAGATACCAAGCGGGCCTTTCGGTACCGGGCCCAGTGCCTACCGCAACACAACCCACCCCTAAGGTCAGCGTTTGGCACTACAAACCGAAACTACTTGCCTCCGGACTATGAGCAGGGGTGGTTAAGAAGCCGAGAGGGTCAATTGGATCCCAATGTGTGGTAGTAGCTAGTTCATGGATCACAAACACAGATCTCGGTTCTTAAGTTCTTTGAAACAACCCACCATGTACTCCTACATGGCCTCTCATCGATACCTTTACCAAATGTGTTCAACACTTACCTCTCGAACCAACACAACCTTTCCCCGTTCATCATCCCGATGAGCGGACGACACAACTCTAAGCATAGCAAGCATAGCATGGTAGGAATCACAAACATGGCTCAATCAACTCCTACACATACTAGTGGGTTTCATCTAATTCTTGTGGTGGAGTCACAAAGGGTGGGTTCAACTACCCAAACACCCAAAGTTGAATCGCGTTGTCTTAATGGTAAAATGAGAAGCGAAAGAACATGGGTTTTATCGGAATGTTCAATGAATTGCTTGCGGTGGGCGGGGTGAGAAGCCCGGGATGGGTTCGAGGTTATCTTGAGGCGAACCTATCATGAAACACACCAAAATAAACATACAACCAATATGCAACAATATGATGCATGCTATGACATAGCAAGATGAATGTGTGTTGGCCTAATGCAAGTTGAAAGGACGGGATGATCTCATTTGACCAAGGTTCAAATGATAGATCATGGAGTTAGTCTAATGGTGCAAAATCTTAATCTGGTTATTCAGCATGGTTAACTTGTTTTAACATGCATGAAACCTGTACCAATGGATAGAGTGTATTTTTCGATAATTTTCATATATAAATCTTTGCATTTGGAGTTATGGATAAAAAGTTATAAGCATTTGAAATTTGAATTATATTCGGATTTTATTATATAAAATTAATTCCAGAATTTAAATTAATCGTCGCATGAGGTCAGCGCGGGGGGTCCAGGGTCGTCCGGTCCTGACCGTGGGACCGCATGTCGGTTGGTTTAACTAATTAGTTTTAATTAAACTAATCCTAATTAGATTAGTGGAGGGTCCACTGCCGACCCGGAAGGGTCAAAGGGGGCCGGTGAGGTCAACTCACCGTCTAACCCGGCCGAGGGGAGCCGGCAAAAGTGCCTTTGCACTTTGGGCTCCAAATGGGCCCGGGGGAGCATCTGGTAGCTAGAGGTGAGCCGGTTAGTGGTGGAGTTAGTTTGGTGGGATGGCGGGTGGGCGGCGAGGTTGGGCGGGGCGGGGCCAAACCCCCGGCAGGTTAGGGGTTAGCGGCCTCGGCGGGGGAGTTGCGTTAGCCTCGTGGAGGTGTGGTGAGTCCGATGGGCATAGTGGTGTGGAATAGGTGGCCGGGCTCGTGGCGGCAGCCGCGCAATGGGTTCACGATCACGAGTGCTCGCTGTGGTGCAAGAAGAAGAAACGGAGAGGATGGAGGTAGCTAGGCTGCGGTGAACCGGAAGCCGTCGGGGTGGGCGGACTAATGCGGGGCCGGCGGCGATGGGATCTCCGGCCTTGGACTGGTGAGGTGAGTGGCCTCGGGGGTTTTGGGCGAGGAAACTGGCTAGGGGGTGGGCGGCGGACTGCAACTAACGGGGAGGTGCGTGGGGGCCCGGGAAACCGGCGTCCGGTGGGTGTCGGCGATGGCGTCGGCCGGCGGGGGAAGGCGAGGTGTTGAGGGGGCGAACCGTGGGTGATCCCAAGGGAGGGAAAGGGGGGCGGGCCGTGGCGGGCCCGCCTTGCCCAAACCTTGGCGAAAAACAGCTATGGCCTTTTCTTGGCTGGGCGCCAGTGGGCGATTCTTGGGACAGTAAGTGTTTCCTTTTTATCTTTTCTATTATTGCAACTCTGTTTTAGGATTTTAAAAATACCAAAACCTTTTCAAAAATACCAAAATGCTCCTGGTCACTTGTTGGAATATTCCCAACATGAAACATTTTAGTTTAACAATTTTGAACACTTAAAATATTTTCCATAGTTTAAAATGCCCATTTAAAAACTTGTGATTTAATTATAGAACCCTTAGGTGACCTAGAAGATGTTCCACCTTCTTTGTCATGGATCCTAAACCCAAACAAAGAGGATGAGCATTTTGAAGGGCATTTGGTTCATTGAATTAAATTTTAGTAAACCCTAGTTATTTTAAGGGGGGTGTTGGGGTTTCTGCCTTCCCATTTCAAATTCAGATGAAATTTAAACATGATGCACCCTAATGCATGGTCTATGGATGTGACAACTCACCCCCACTCAAAAGAATCTCGTCCAGATTTAGGATCTATTCGAAAAAGGTGGGGTACTCAATGAAGGCGATCCTCCCTTTCCCAAGTTGCTTCTTGCTCGGAATGGTTTGACCATTGAACCTTTAGAAACTTGATATTCCGGCGTCGAGTGGTGCGCTCGGTTTGATCGAGATCTGAATGGGGACTCTCGATGGTGAGGTTATCTTGGAGATCAAGCGTTTTGGTCCTCCCGGATAGGATCAGAAACAACGCTGAGTTGGGAACGTGGAAGACATCATGGACCTTGGAGATCGGAGTAGTTCAATTGGTGAAACTTCCCTCGTTTGGCAAGAATCGAAAGGGTCCAATGTAACGAGCCAACGCCCTTGATACCGAATCGATGGGTTCCCTTTAAGGAGAAACCGAAGGTAAGCCTTTCGAATTTCATAAGCCATGGCTTACTTGCGATCATATTGGCTCTTCGGGAATTGGGCTGTTTTCAAATTCTCACGAACAACGAACCTGCTCCCTGCTTCTGAATCATATCCGGGCCAAAGTGTCTCTCCCGGTTTCGACCCGATTAAAGGCGTTCCATTTTAAATCCATAAAGAACTTGAAAGGGCTTTGCGGTAAGTCTGTTGTTATAAGCGAACTTCCGAATGGAAGGCATTTCTCCCAATTCATGCGAAAGAGATTTTCGAAGCATATCCTCTAAGATTTGATTGACTCGTTCTACTTGACCACTTGATTGGGGATGGAAGCGGTGCTAAAGGGGCGAGTTCCCATAAGCGTTTGGAAACTTTCCCAAAATCGAGAGGTGAAGAGACTCCCATGAGTTAATTTCATGGAACACCATGAAAGATACTATTAGAGATGTACAAATCAGCTAGCTGGCTGGGTTATACTCTCACGACAGGTGGAAGTGGGCTACTTTGGAAAGCGATCAACAACGGCGAAAAGCGTTATTCCTCTCTTGGTCGGGAAACCGGTAATGAAATCCATACCGATTTTATCCATTTCCATTCAGGAATGTCCAAAGGTTGAAGGGTACCAAGGCCGTTGATGCTCTTTTTTCGGCGACAAGCGTCGCGATTGCAATGTATTGACGATTTCTCTCTTCATCCTAGTCCACCAAAACCTCCGTAGATCTTGATACATTTAGTACTAGGGATGAATGGTGAGAGGAGAGTCATGAGCTTCCAAGGATCAATTGCCGTGCTTTGCTTTTGGAACCAAGCGGTTTTCAAAGAAACACCTCGTTCATCTATGGGAAACATTTAGCAGCTCCGCTGGATGTTCTCCTTGATCGAGATATCCCTCTATCATCTTTGGAGCAGCTATGATTCGATCCGTGGGGTCTTTACCAGGGGTGGAAAAAATCCTCGGGAACAATGTGAAGATTAAACTTACGAAATTCCTCGTGGAGAATTGGTTGACCTTGTTGTAACATCAAATTTTACTGAAGATTTCGACTTAGTCGTCGATGACATTAGCTTTGCACGGGTGTAGGATATTCCTAAGTGAAATCTGTAATCAACTCGACCCACGTCTTTGCCGAGATTCAAATCCGGTTGGGTGAAGATATATTTCAACTTTGGTGATCGGTGTAGATTTTAGCGATTAGAAAAAAGTCGCCAGGTTTTGAGTGCATGGACCCGGCGGCAAGCTCTAGATCGTGTGGGATAGTTATCCTCATGTGGGCCCTAGCTTCGCGTCGTAGGCAATCACATGGGAGC